>JAVLSZ010000158.1:465000-472500 GCA_032313775.1 Urocyon cinereoargenteus | reverse complement strand
CCTAAAACTAACCCGAACCCTAACCCTATCCCTCACCCTAACCCTGACCCGAAACCGAATCCTAACACTAACCCGAACCCTAACATTAACCCGAACCCTAACCCAAACCCGAACCCTAACCCTAACCCTAACCCGAACCCGAACCCGAACCCTAACCCTAACCCGAACCCGAACCTTAACCCCAACCCGAACCCTAACCCTAACCCTAACCCGAACCCTAACCCTAACCCTAACCCGAACCCTAACCCTAACCGAAACCTAACCCTAACCCGAATCCTAACCCTAACCCTAACCCGAACCCTAACCCGAACCCTAAACCTAACCCTAACCCGAACCCGAACCCTAACCCTAACCCTAAACCGAACCCGAACCCTAACCCTAACACTAAACCGAACCCTAAACCTAAACCTAACCCTAACCCTAACCCGAACCCTAACCCTAACACTAACACTAACCCCTAAACCTAACCCGAACCCTAACCCTAAACCGAAACCTAAACCTAACCCTAACCCAAACCCTAACCGTAACCCTAAACCTAACCCTAACCCAAACCCTAACCGTAACCCTAACCCGAACCCGAACTCTAACCCTAACCCGAAACCTAACCCTAAACCTAACCCTAACCCGAACCCTAACCCGAACCCGAACCCTAACCCTAAACCTAACCCTAACCCGAAACCTAACCCGAACCCTAACACGAACCCTAACCCTAACCCGAACCCGAACCCTAACCCTAACCCGAAAACGAACCCTAACCCTAACCCGAACCCTAACCCTAACCTGAACCCTAACCCTAACCCTAACACTAACCCTAACCCGAACCCTAAACCTAATCCTAACCCGAACCCTAACCCTAACCCGAACCCTAACCCTAACCCGAACCCTAACCCAAAGACTAACCCTAACCCGAACCCTAAACCTAAAACTAACCCTAACCCGAACCGTAAACTAAACACGAACCCTAACCCGAACCCTAACCCTAACCCGAACCCGAACCCTACCCGAATCCTCACCCTAACCCTAACCCGAACCCTAACCCTAACCCTAACCCGAACCCTAACCCTAACCCTAAACCTAACCCGAATCCTAGCCCTAACCCTAAACCGAACCCTAACCCGAACCCTAACCCTAACCCTAACCATAACCCAAACCCTAACCCTAACCCTAACCCGAACCCTAACCCTAACCCTAACCCGAACCCTAACCCTAACCATAACCCTAAACCTAACCCTAACCCTAACCCTAACCCGAAACCTAAACCTAATCCGAACCCTAACCCTAACCCTAACCCTAATCCTAACCCTAACCCTAACACGAACCCTAACCCGAAACCTAACCCGAACCCTAAACCTAACCCTAACCGGAACCCTAACGCTAACCCGAACCCGTACCCTAACCCAAACCCTAACCCTAAGCCTAACACGAACCCTAACCCGAACCCTAACCCGAACCCTAACCCTAACCCTAAACCGAATCTAACCCTAACCCGAACCCGAACCCTATCCCGATTCCTACCCCTAACCCTAATCCGAACCCTAACCCTAACCCTAACCCTAACCCGAACCCGTACCCTAACCCTAACCCTAACCCGAACCCGAACCCCAAACCTAACCCGAACCCTAACCCTAACCCGAACAATAAACCAAACCAGAACCCTAACGCTAACCCGAACCCGTCCCGAACCCTAACCCTAACCCTAACCCGAACCCTAACCCTAAACCTAACCCTAACCCGAACCCTAACCCTAACCCGAACCCTAACCCGAACCCGAACCCGAACACTAACCTTAACCCGAACACTAACCCTAACCCTAACCCGAACCCTAACCCAAACCCGAACCCTAACCCTTACCCGAACCCTAACCCTAACCCTAACCCGAATCCTAACCCTAACCCTAACCCGAACCCTAACCCGAAATCTAACCCTAACCCGAAACCAAACCCTAAACCTAACCCGAACCCTAACCCTAACCCTAACCCTAACCCGAACCCTAACACGAACCCGAACCCTAACCCGAACCCGAACCCTAACCCTAACCCTAACCCGAACCCGAACCCTAACACGAACCCTAACTCGAACCCTAACCCTAACCCGAACCCTAACCCGAACCCGAAAGCTAACCCTAACCCGAACCCGAACCCTAACCCTAACCCGAACCCTAACCCTAACCTGAACCCTAAACCTAACCCTAACACTAACCCGAACCCGAAACCTAACCCTAACACTAACCCGAACCCGAACCCTAAACCGAAACCTAACCCTAACCCGAACCCGAACCCGAACACTAACCCTAACCCGAACCCTAAACCTAACACTAACCCTAAACCGAACCCTAGCCTAAAGACGAACCCTAACATGAAACCGAAACCTAACCCTAAACCGAACCCGAACCCTAAACCGAACCCTAAACCTAACCCTAACCCGAACCCTAACACTAACCCTAACCCGAACCCTAACCCTAACCCTAACCCTAACCCTAACCCGAATCCTAACCCTAACCCTAACCCGAACCCTAACCCGAACCCTAACCCTAACCCTAACCATAACCCAAACCCTAACCCTAACCCTAACCCGAACCCTAACCCTAACCCTAACCCGAACCCTAACCCTAACCATAACCCTAACCCTAACCCTAACCCGAACCCTAACCCTAACCCGATCCCTAACCCTAACCCTAACCCTAACCCGAACCCTAACCTTAACCCTAAACCTAACCCTAACCCTTAACCTACCCCGAACCCGAACCCTAACCCTAAACCTAACACTAACCCTAACCCTAACCCTAACCCGAACCCTAACCTTAACCCGAACCCTAACCCTAAACCGAACACTAACCCGAACCCTAACCCTAAACCCTAATCCTAACCCTAACACTAACCCTAACCCTAAAACCTAACCCTAACCCGAACCCTAAACCTAACCCTAACCCTAACCCTAACCCGAACCCGAACAATAACCCTAACCCTAACCCTAACCCTAACCCTAACACGAACCCTAACCCTAAACCGAACCCTAACCCTAACCCGATCTCTAACCCGAACCCTAAACCGAACTCTAACCCTAACCCTAACCCGAACCCTAACGCTAACCCGAACCCGAACCCTAACCCGAACCCTAACCCTAACGCTAACCCGACCCTAACCCTAACCCGAACCCTAAACCTAAACCTAACCCTAACCCTAACACTAACACTAACCCGAACTCTAACCCGAACCCGAACCCTAACCCTAAACCTAACCCTAACCCGAAACCTAACCCGAACCCTAACCCTAACCCGAACCCTAACCCTAACCCGATCTCTAACCCGAACCCTAACCCGAACCCTAACCCTAACCCTAACACGAACACTAACGCTAACCCGACCCCGAACCCTAACCCGAACCCTAACCCTAACCCTAAACCTAACCCTAACTCTAGCCCTAACCCGAACCCTAACCCGAATCTTAACCCTAACCCGAACCCTAACCCTAACCCTAACCCTAAACCTAACCCGAACCCTAACCCGAACCCTAACCCTAAAACTAACCCGAACCCTAACCCTAACCCTAACCCTAACCCTAACCCTAACCCGAAACCTAACCCTAACCCTAACCGGAACCATAACCCAAACCCTAACTCGAACCCGAACCCTAACCCTAACCCTAAACCTAACCCTAGCCCTAACCCGAACCCTAACCCGAATCTTAAACCTAACCCGAACCCTAACCCTAACCCTAACCCTAAACCTAACCCGAACCCTAACCCGAACCCTAACCCTAAAACTAACCCGAACCTTAACCCCAACCCTCACCCTAACCCTAACTCGAAACCGAATCCTAACACTAAACCGAACCCTAACATTAACCCGAACCCTAACCCAAACCCGAACCCTAACCCTAACCCTAACCCGAACCCGAACCCGAACCCTAAACCTAACCCGAACCCGAACCCTAACCCCAACCCGAACCCTAACCCTAACCCTAACCCGAACCCTAACCCTAACCCTAACCCGAACCCTAACCCTAACCGAAACCTAACCCTAACCCGAATCCTAACCCTAACCCTAACCCGAACACTAACCAGAACCCTAACCCTAACTCTAACCCGAACCCTAACCCTAACCCTAAACCGAACCCGAACCCTAACCCTAACCCTAACCCTAAACCTAACCCTAACCCTAGCCCTAACCCGAACCCTAACCCGAATCTTAACCCTAATCCGAACCCTAACCCGAACCCTAACCCTAACCCTAAACCGAACCCGAACCCTAACCCTAACCCTAAACCGAACCCTAAACCTAAACCTAACCCTAACCCTAACCCGAACCCTAACCCTAACACTAACCCTAACCCCTAAACCTAACCCGAAACCTAACCCTAACCCGAAACCTAAACCTAACCCTAACCCGAACCCTAACCGTAACCCTACACCTAACCCTAACTTGAACCCTAACCCGAACCCTAACCCTAACCCTAACCCGAACCCGAACCCTAACCCGAACCCGAACCCTAACCCTAAACCTAACCCTAACCCGAAACCTAACCCGAACCCTAACTCGAACCCTAACCCTAACCCGAACACGAACCCTAACCCTAAACCGAAAACGAACCCTAACCCTAACCCGAACCCTAACCCTAACCTGAACCCTAACCCTAACACTAACCCTAACCCGAACCCTAACCCTAATCCTAACCCGAACCCTAACCCTAACCCGAACCCTAACCCAAAAACTAACCCTAACCCGAACCCTAAACCTAACACTAACCCTAACCCGAACCCTAAACTAAACACGACCCCTAACCCGAACCCTAACCCTAACCCGAACCCGAACCCTACCCGAATCCTCACCCTAACCCTAACCCTAACCCGAAGCCTAACCCTAACCCTAAACCTAACCCGAATCCTAGCCCTAACCCTAAACCGAACCTTACCCGAACCCTAACCCTAACCCTAACCATAACCCAAACCCTAACCCTAACCCTAACCCGAACCCTAACCCTAACCCTAACCCGAACCCTAACCCTAACCATAACCCTAAACCTAACCCTAACCCTAACCCTAACCCGAAACCTAAACCTAATCCGAACCCTAACCCTAACCCTAACCCGAACCCGAACCCTAACCCTAACCCTAACTCTAACCCTAACCCGAACCTTAACCCGATCCCTAACACTAACCCTAACCCTAACCCTAACCCTAACCCGTACCCGAACCCTAACCCGAACACTAACCCTAACCCTAACCCTAACCCTATTCCGAACCCTAACCCTAAACCTAACCCTAACCCTAACCCTAGCCCGAACCCGAACCCTAACCCTAACCCTAACCCTAACCCGAACCCTAAACCTAACCCGAATCCTAACCCTAACCCGAACCCTAACCCTAATCCTAACCCTAACCCTAAAACGAACCCTAACCCGAACCCTAACCCGAACCCTAACCCGAACCCTAAACCTAACCCTAACCGGAACCCTAACGCTAACCCGAACCCGAACCCTAACCCAAACCCTAACCCTAAGCCTAACACGAACCCTAACCCGAACCCTAACCCGAAACCTAACCCTAACCCTAAACCGAATCTAACCTTAACCCGAACCCGAACCCTATCCCGATTCCTACCCCTAACCCTAATCCGAACCCTAACCCTAACCCTAACCCTAAAACTAACCCGAACCCGTACCCTAACCCTAACCCTAACCCGAAACCGAACCCCAACCCTAACCCGAACCCTAACCCTAACCCGAACAATAAACCAAACCAGAACCCTAACGCTAACCCGAACCCGTCCCGAACCCTAACCCTAACCCTAACTCGAACCCTAACCCTAAACCTAACCCTAACCCGAACCCTAACCCTAACCCGAACCCTAACCCTAACCCGAAACCGAACCCGAACAATAACCTTAACCCGAACACTAACCCTAACCCTAACCCGAACCCTAACCCAAACCAGAACCCTAACCCGAACCCGAACCCTAACCCTAACCCGAACCCGAACCCTAACCCTAACCCGAACCCTAACCCTAACCCTAACCCGAACCATATACCTAAACCTAACCCAAACCCTAACCCTAACCCGAACCCTAACCCTAACCCTAACCCGAATCCTAACCCTAACCCTAACCCGAACCCTAACCCGAAACCTAACCCTAACCCTAATCCGAACCCAAAACCTAACCCTAACCCTAACCCGAACCCTAACCATAACCCTAACCCGAACCCTAAACCTAACCCTAACCCTAATCCTAACCCGAACCCTAACCCTAACCCTAACCCTAACCCTAACCCCTAACCCTAACCCGAACCCTAACCCTAACCCTAACCCGAACCCTAACCCTAACCCGAACCCTAATCCGAACCCGAACGCTAACCCTAACCCGAACCTTAACCCGAACCTAACCCTAAACCCTAACCCTAACCCTAACCCGAAATCTAACCCTAACCCGAAACCGAACCCTAAACCTAACCCGAACACTAACCCTAAACCTAAACCTAACCCGAACCCTAACACGAACCCGAACCCTAACCCGAACCCGAACCCTAACCCTAACCCTAACCCTAACCCGAACCCTAACACGAACCCTAACTCGAACCCTAACCCTAACCCGAACCCTAACCCGAACCCGAAGCTAACCCTAACCCGAACCCGAACCCTAACCCTAACCCGAACCCTAACCCTAACCTGAACCCTAAACCTAACCCTAACACTAACCCGAACCCGAACCCTAACCCTAACACTAACCCGAACCCGAACCCTAAACCGAAACCTAACCCTAACCCGAACCCGAACCCGAACACTAACCCTAACCCGAACCCTAAACCTAACACTAACCCTAAACCGAACCCTAGCCTAAACACGAACCCTAACACGAAACCGAAACCTAACCCTATCCCGAACCCGACCCCTAACCCGAACCCTAATCCTAACCCTAACCTGAACCCTAACCCTAACCCTAACTCGAACCCTAACCCTAACCCGAACCCTAACCCGAATCCTAACCCTAACCCTAACCCGAACCCTAACCCGAACCCTAAGCCTAACCCTAACCATAACCCAAACCCTAACCCTAACCCTAACCCGAACCCTAACCCTAAACCTAACCCGAACCCTAACCCTAACCATAACCCTAACCCTAACCCTAACCTGAACCCTAACCCTAACCCGATCCCTAACCCTAACCCTAACCCTAACCCGAACCCTAACCTTAACCCTAAACCTAACCCTAACCCTTAACCTAACCCTAACCCGAACCCTAAACCTACCCCGAACCTGAACCCTAACCCTAACCCTAACACTAACCCTAAACCTAACCCTAACCCGAACCCTAACCTTAACCCGAACCCTAACCCTAACCCGAACACTAACCCGAACCCTAACCCTAACCCCTAATCCTAACCCTAACACTAACCCTAACCCTAAAACCTAACCCTAACCCGAACCCTAAACCTAACCCTAACCCTAACCCTAACCCGAAACCTAACCCTAAACCTAACACTCACCCTAACCCTAACCCTAACTCTA
>JAVLSZ010000158.1:452500-457500 GCA_032313775.1 Urocyon cinereoargenteus | reverse complement strand
ACCCTAACCCTAATCCTAACCCTAACCCTAACACGAACCCTAACCCGAAACCTAACCCGAACCCTAAACCTAACCCTAACCGGAACCCTAACGCTAACCCGAACCCGTACCCTAACCCAAACCCTAACCCTAAGCCTAACACGAACCCTAACCCGAACCCTAACCCGAACCCTAACCCTAACCCTAAACCGAATCTAACCCTAACCCGAACCCGAACCCTATCCCGATTCCTACCCCTAACCCTAATCCGAACCCTAACCCTAACCCTAACCCTAACCCGAACCCGTACCCTAACCCTAACCCTAACCCGAACCCGAACCCCAAACCTAACCCGAACCCTAACCCTAACCCGAACAATAAACCAAACCAGAACCCTAACGCTAACCCGAACCCGTCCCGAACCCTAACCCTAACCCTAACCCGAACCCTAACCCTAAACCTAACCCTAACCCGAACCCTAACCCTAACCCGAACCCTAACCCGAACCCGAACCCGAACACTAACCTTAACCCGAACACTAACCCTAACCCTAACCCGAACCCTAACCCAAACCCGAACCCTAACCCTTACCCGAACCCTAACCCTAACCCTAACCCGAATCCTAACCCTAACCCTAACCCGAACCCTAACCCGAAATCTAACCCTAACCCGAAACCAAACCCTAAACCTAACCCGAACCCTAACCCTAACCCTAACCCTAACCCGAACCCTAACACGAACCCGAACCCTAACCCGAACCCGAACCCTAACCCTAACCCTAACCCGAACCCGAACCCTAACACGAACCCTAACTCGAACCCTAACCCTAACCCGAACCCTAACCCGAACCCGAAAGCTAACCCTAACCCGAACCCGAACCCTAACCCTAACCCGAACCCTAACCCTAACCTGAACCCTAAACCTAACCCTAACACTAACCCGAACCCGAAACCTAACCCTAACACTAACCCGAACCCGAACCCTAAACCGAAACCTAACCCTAACCCGAACCCGAACCCGAACACTAACCCTAACCCGAACCCTAAACCTAACACTAACCCTAAACCGAACCCTAGCCTAAAGACGAACCCTAACATGAAACCGAAACCTAACCCTAAACCGAACCCGAACCCTAAACCGAACCCTAAACCTAACCCTAACCCGAACCCTAACCCTAACCCTAACCCGAACCCTAACCCTAACCCTAACCCTAACCCTAACCCGAATCCTAACCCTAACCCTAACCCGAACCCTAACCCGAACCCTAACCCTAACCCTAACCATAACCCAAACCCTAACCCTAACCCTAACCCGAACCCTAACCCTAACCCTAACCCGAACCCTAACCCTAACCATAACCCTAACCCTAACCCTAACCCGAACCCTAACCCTAACCCGATCCCTAACCCTAACCCTAACCCTAACCCGAACCCTAACCTTAACCCTAAACCTAACCCTAACCCTTAACCTACCCCGAACCCGAACCCTAACCCTAAACCTAACACTAACCCTAACCCTAACCCTAACCCGAACCCTAACCTTAACCCGAACCCTAACCCTAAACCGAACACTAACCCGAACCCTAACCCTAAACCCTAATCCTAACCCTAACACTAACCCTAACCCTAAAACCTAACCCTAACCCGAACCCTAAACCTAACCCTAACCCTAACCCTAACCCGAACCCGAACAATAACCCTAACCCTAACCCTAACCCTAACCCTAACACGAACCCTAACCCTAAACCGAACCCTAACCCTAACCCGATCTCTAACCCGAACCCTAAACCGAACTCTAACCCTAACCCTAACCCGAACCCTAACGCTAACCCGAACCCGAACCCTAACCCGAACCCTAACCCTAACGCTAACCCGACCCTAACCCTAACCCGAACCCTAAACCTAAACCTAACCCTAACCCTAACACTAACACTAACCCGAACTCTAACCCGAACCCGAACCCTAACCCTAAACCTAACCCTAACCCGAAACCTAACCCGAACCCTAACCCTAACCCGAACCCTAACCCTAACCCGATCTCTAACCCGAACCCTAACCCGAACCCTAACCCTAACCCTAACACGAACACTAACGCTAACCCGACCCCGAACCCTAACCCGAACCCTAACCCTAACCCTAAACCTAACCCTAACTCTAGCCCTAACCCGAACCCTAACCCGAATCTTAACCCTAACCCGAACCCTAACCCTAACCCTAACCCTAAACCTAACCCGAACCCTAACCCGAACCCTAACCCTAAAACTAACCCGAACCCTAACCCTAACCCTAACCCTAACCCTAACCCGAAACCTAACCCTAACCCTAACCGGAACCATAACCCAAACCCTAACTCGAACCCGAACCCTAACCCTAACCCTAAACCTAACCCTAGCCCTAACCCGAACCCTAACCCGAATCTTAAACCTAACCCGAACCCTAACCCTAACCCTAACCCTAAACCTAACCCGAACCCTAACCCGAACCCTAACCCTAAAACTAACCCGAACCTTAACCCCAACCCTCACCCTAACCCTAACTCGAAACCGAATCCTAACACTAAACCGAACCCTAACATTAACCCGAACCCTAACCCAAACCCGAACCCTAACCCTAACCCTAACCCGAACCCGAACCCGAACCCTAACCCTAACCCGAACCCGAAACCTAACCCCAACCCGAACCCTAACCCTAACCCTAACCCGAACCCTAACCCTAACCCTAACCCGAACCCTAACCCTAACCGAAACCTAACCCTAACCCGAATCCTAACCCTAACCCTAACCCGAACACTAACCAGAACCCTAACCCTAACTCTAACCCGAACCCTAACCCTAACCCTAAACCGAACCCGAACCCTAACCCTAACCCTAACCCTAAACCTAACCCTAACCCTAGCCCTAACCCGAACCCTAACCCGAATCTTAACCCTAATCCGAACCCTAACCCGAACCCTAACCCTAACCCTAAACCGAACCCGAACCCTAACCCTAACCCTAAACCGAACCCTAAACCTAAACCTAACCCTAACCCTAACCCGAACCCTAACCCTAACACTAACCCTAACCCCTAAACCTAACCCGAAACCTAACCCTAACCCGAAACCTAAACCTAACCCTAACCCGAACCCTAACCGTAACCCTACACCTAACCCTAACTTGAACCCTAACCCGAACCCTAACCCTAACCCTAACCCGAACCCGAACCCTAACCCGAACCCGAACCCTAACCCTAAACCTAACCCTAACCCGAAACCTAACCCGAACCCTAACTCGAACCCTAACCCTAACCCGAACACGAACCCTAACCCTAAACCGAAAACGAACCCTAACCCTAACCCGAACCCTAACCCTAACCTGAACCCTAACCCTAACACTAACCCTAACCCGAACCCTAACCCTAATCCTAACCCGAACCCTAACCCTAACCCGAACCCTAACCCAAAAACTAACCCTAACCCGAACCCTAAACCTAACACTAACCCTAACCCGAACCCTAAACTAAACACGACCCCTAACCCGAACCCTAACCCTAACCCGAACCCGAACCCTACCCGAATCCTCACCCTAACCCTAACCCTAACCCGAAGCCTAACCCTAACCCTAAACCTAACCCGAATCCTAGCCCTAACCCTAAACCGAACCTTACCCGAACCCTAACCCTAACCCTAACCATAACCCAAACCCTAACCCTAACCCTAACCCGAACCCTAACCCTAACCCTAACCCGAACCCTAACCCTAACCATAACCCTAAACCTAACCCTAACCCTAACCCTAACCCGAAACCTAAACCTAATCCGAACCCTAACCCTAACCCTAACCCGAACCCGAACCCTAACCCTAACCCTAACTCTAACCCTAACCCGAACCTTAACCCGATCCCTAACACTAACCCTAACCCTAACCCTAACCCTAACCCGTACCCGAACCCTAACCCGAACACTAACCCTAACCCTAACCCTAACCCTATTCCGAACCCTAACCCTAAACCTAACCCTAACCCTAACCCTAGCCCGAACCCGAACCCTAACCCTAACCCTAACCCTAACCCGAACCCTAAACCTAACCCGAATCCTAACCCTAACCCGAACCCTAACCCTAATCCTAACCCTAACCCTAAAACGAACCCTAACCCGAACCCTAACCCGAACCCTAACCCGAACCCTAAACCTAACCCTAACCGGAACCCTAACGCTAACCCGAACCCGAACCCTAACCCAAACCCTAACCCTAAGCCTAACACGAACCCTAACCCGAACCCTAACCCGAAACCTAACCCTAACCCTAAACCGAATCTAACCTTAACCCGAACCCGAACCCTATCCCGATTCCTACCCCTAACCCTAATCCGAACCCTAACCCTAACCCTAACCCTAAAACTAACCCGAACCCGTACCCTAACCCTAACCCTAACCCGAAACCGAACCCCAACCCTAACCCGAACCCTAACCCTAACCCGAACAATAAACCAAACCAGAACCCTAACGCTAACCCGAACCCGTCCCGAACCCTAACCCTAACCCTAACTCGAACCCTAACCCTAAACCTAACCCTAACCCGAACCCTAACCCTAACCCGAACCCTAACCCTAACCCGAAACCGAACCCGAACAATAACCTTAACCCGAACACTAACCCTAACCCTAACCCGAACCCTAACCCAAACCAGAACCCTAACCCGAACCCGAACCCTAACCCTAACCCGAACCCGAACCCTAACCCTAACCCGAACCCTAACCCTAACCCTAACCCGAACCATATACCTAAACCTAACCCAAACCCTAACCCTAACCCGAACCCTAACCCTAACCCTAACCCGAATCCTAACCCTAACCCTAACCCGAACCCTAACCCGAAACCTAACCCTAACCCTAATCCGAACCCAAAACCTAACCCTAACCCTAACCCGAACCCTAACCATAACCCTAACCCGAACCCTAAACCTAACCCTAACCCTAATCCTAACCCGAACCCTAACCCTAACCCTAACCCTAACCCTAACCCCTAACCCTAACCCGAACCCTA
>JAVLSZ010000158.1:422500-437500 GCA_032313775.1 Urocyon cinereoargenteus | reverse complement strand
CCCTAACCCGATCCCGAACCCTAACCCTAACCCGAAAACGAACCCTAACCCTAACCCGAACCCTAACCCTAACCTGAACCCTAACCCTAACCCTAACACTAACCCTAACCCTAAACCTAACCCTAACCCTAACCCTAACCCTAACACGAACAATAACCCTAAACCTAACCCTAACCCTAAACCTAACCCTACCCGAAACCTGACCCTAACCCTAACCCTAACCCTAACCCTAACCCTAAACCTAACCCCTAACCCTAACCCCAAACTTAACCCTAACCCGAAACCTAACCATAACCCTAACCCGAACCCTTACCCTAACCCTAAACCGAACCCGAACCCTAACCCGAACCCGAACCCCAACCCGAACCCTAAACCTAAACCTAACCCGAAACCTAACCATAACCCTAACCCTAACCCTAACCCTAACACGAACCCTAACCCGACCCTAACCCTAACCCGAACCCTAACCCTAAACCTAACCCTAACCCTAACCCTATCCCTAACACTAACCCGAACTCTAACACGAACCCTAACCCTAACCCTAACCCTAAACCTAACCCTAACCCGAACCCTAACCCTAAACCTAACCCTAACCCTAACCCGAACCCTAACACTAAAACTAACCCTAACCCGAACCCTAACCTTAACCCGAACCCTAACCCTAACCCGAACCCGAACCCGAACACTAACCTTAACCCGAACACTAACCCTAACCCTAACCCGAACCCTAACCCAAACCAGAACCCTAACCCGAACCCGAACCCTAACCCTAACCCGAACCCGAACCCTAACCCTAACCCGAACCCTAACCCTAACCCTAACCCGAACCATATACCTAAACCTAACCCGTACCCTAACCCTAACCCGAAACCTAACCCTAACCCTAACCCGAATCCTAACCCTAACCCTAACCCGAACCCTAACCCGAAACCTAACCCTCACCCTAACCCGAACCCAAAACCTAACCCTAACCCTAACCCGAACCCTAACCATAACCCTAACCCGAACCCTAAACCTAACCCTAACCCTAATCCTAAACCGAACCCTAACCCTAACCCTAACCCTAACCCCTAACCCTAACCCGAACCCTAACCCTAACCCTAACCCGAACCCTAACCCGAACCCTAACACGAACCCTAACTCGAACCCTAACCCTAACCCGAACCCTAACCCGAACCCGAAAGCTAACCCTAACCCGAACCCGAACCCTAACCCTAAACCTAACCATAACCCTAACCCTAACCCGAACCCTAACCCGAACCCTAACCCTAACCCTAACCCTAACCCTAACCCGAACCCTGACCCTAACCCTAACCCGAACCCGAACACTAACCCGAATCCTAACCCTAAACCTAACCCGAACCCTAAACCTAACCCGAACCCGAACACTCACCCTAACCCTAACCCGAACCCTAACCCTAACCCTAACCCTAACCCTAACCCTAACCCTAACCCGAACCCTAACCCTAAACCTAACCCTAACCCTAACCCTAACCCGAACCCGAACAATAACCCTAACCCTAACCCTAACCCTAACCCTAACACGAACCCTAACCCGAACCCTAACCCTAACCCGATCTCTAACCCGAAACCTAAACCGAACTCTAACCCTAACCCTAACCAGAACCCTAACGCTAACCCGAACCCGAACCCTAACCCGAACCCTAACCCTAACCCTAACCCTAACCCTAGCCCTAACCCGAACCCTTACCCGAATCCTAACCCTAACCCGAACCCTAACCCTAACCCTAACCCTAAACCTAATCCGAACCCTAACCCGAACCCTAACCCTAAAACTAACCCGAACCCTAACCCTAACCCTATCGCTAACCCTAACCTGAAACTTAACCCTAACCCTAACCGGAACCATAACCCTAACCCTAACCCGAACCCGAACCCTAACCCTAACCCTAAACCTAACCCTAACCCTAACCCTAACCCGAACCCGAACAATAACCCTAACCCTAACCCTAACCCTAACTCTAACACGAAACCTAACCCTAACCCGAACCCTAAACCTAACCCTTATCCGAACCCTAACCCTAACCCTAAACCTAACCCTAACCCTAACCCGAACTCTAACCCTAACCCGAACCCAAACCCCAACCCTAACCCGAACCCTAACCCGAAACCTAACCCTAACCTTATCCGAACCCTAACCCTAACCCTAAACCTAACCCTAACCCTAACCCGAACTCTAACCCTAACCCTAACCCGAACCCTAACCCTAACCCTAACCCTATCCCGAACCTTAACCTGAACCCTAACCCTAACCCGAAACATAACCCTAACCCTAACCCTAACCCTAACCTTAACCCGAACCCTAACCCTAACCCTAACTGAACCCTAATCCGAACCCTAACCCTAACCCTAACCCTACCCCTAACAATAACACTAACCCATAAGCCTAACCCGAAACCTAAACCTAACCCTAACCCGAACCCGAACCCTAACACCTAACCCGAACCCGAACCCGAACCCTAAACCTAACCCAAACCCTAACCCTAACCCTAACCGGAAACCGAACCCTAACCCTAACCCGAACCCTAAACCTAACCCTAACCCGAACCCTAACCCTAACATGAACCCTAAACCTAACACTAACCCTAACCCTAACCCGAACCCTAACCCTAACCCCTAACCCGAACCCTAACCCTAACCCGAACCCTAACCCTAACACGAACCCTAACCCTAACCCTAACCCTAACCCGAACGCTAACCCTAACCCGAACCCTAACCCTAACCCTAACCCTAACCCTAACCCTAACCCGAACCCTAACCCGAAACCTAACCCGAACCCTAACCCTAACCCTAACCCAAACCCTAAACCGAACCCTACCCCTAACCCTAACCCTAAACCAAACCCTAAACCGAACCCTAACCCTAACCATAACCCGAACCCGAACACTAACCCTAACCCTAACCCGAACCCTAACCCTAACCCGAACCCTAACCCTAACCCTATCCCGATCCCTAACCCTAACCCGAACCCTAACCCTAACCGTAACCCGAACCCTAACCCTAACCCGAAACCTAACCCTAACCCGAAACCTAACCCTAACCCTAACCCGAACCCGAACCCGAAACCTAACCCTAATCCTAACACGAAGTCTAACCCTAACCCGAACCCAAACCCTAACCCTAACCCGAACCCTAATCCTAACCCTAAACCGAACCCTAAATCTAGCCCGAACCCTAACCCTAACCTGAACCCTAACCCGAACTTTGACCCTACCCGAAACCTAACCCTAACCCTAATCCGAACCCTAACCCCAACCCGAACCCTAACCCGAACCCGAACCCTAAACCTAACCCTAACCCGAACCCTAACCCTAACCCTAACCCGAACACTAACCCTAACCCGAACCCTAACCCTAACCCTAACCCAAACCCTAAACCTAAACCTAACCCGAACCCTAACCCTAAACCGAAACCTATCCCTAACCCTAACCCGAATCCTAACCCTAACCCTAACCCGAACCCTAACCCGAACACTAACCCTAATCCTAAACCTAACCCAAACCCAAACCCTAACCCTAACCCGAACCCTAACACTAACCCTAACCCGAAACCTAACCCTAACCCTAACCCTATACCTAACACTAAACCAAACCCTAACCCTAAACCTAACCCGAACCCTAACCCTAATCCTAACATGAACTCTAACCCTAACCCGAACCCTAACCCTAACCCTAACCCTAACCCGAACCCTAACCCTAACCCTAACCCGACCCCTAACCCGAACCCTAACACATACCCTAACCCTAACCTTAACCCTAACCCTAACCCGAACCCTAACCCTAACCCTAACTCTAACCCGAACCCTAACCCTAACACGAACCCTAACCCTAAACCTAACCCGAACCCTAACCCTAACCCGAACCCGAACCCTAACACATACCCTAACCCTAACCTTAACCCTAAACCTAACCCGAACCGTAACCCTAACCCTAACCCGAACCCTAACCCTAAACCTAACCCGAATCCTAACCCTAAGCCTAACATGAACTCTAAACCTAAACCGAACCCTAACCCAAACCCTAACCCTAAACCGAACCCTAACCCTAACCCTAACCCGACCCCTAACCCGAACCCTAACACATACCCTAACCCTAACCCTAACCCGAACCCGAACCCGAACCCTAAACCGAACCCTACCCCTAACCCTAATCCGAACCCTAACCCTAACCCTAACCCTATCCGGAACCCTAACACTAACCCTAACCCTAACCCTAACCCTAACCCGAACCCTAACCCAAACACTAACCCGAAACCGAACCCTAACCCTAACCCTAACCCTAACCCTAACCCGAACCCTAACCCTAAACCGAACCCTAACACTAACCCGAATCCTAACCCGAACCCGAACCCTAAACGTAACACTAACGCTAAACCGAACCCGAACCCTAACCCTAACCCTAACCCTAACCCTAACCCCAACCCTTACCCGAACCCTAACCCGAAACCTAACCCGAACCATAACCCTAAACCGAACCCTAACCCGAACCCTAACCCGATCCATAACCCGAACCCTAACCCTAACCCTAACCCGAACACTAACCCTAACCCTAACCCGAACCCTAACCCGAAACCTAACCCTAACCCTAACCCGAAACCTAACCCTAACCATAACCCTAACCCGAACCCTAACCCTAACCCCTAACCCGAACCCTAACCCTAACCCGAACCCGAACCCTAACCCTGACACTAACCCTTAACCCTAACCAGAACCCTCACCCGAACCCTCACCCTAACCCTAACCCTAACCCTAACCCGAAGCCTAACCCTAACCCGAACACTAACCCTAAACCGAAACCTAACCCTAACCCTAACCCGAACCCGAAACCGAACCCTAACCCTAATCCTAACCCTAACCCTAACCCTAACCCGAACCCTAACCCTAACCCTAACCCCAACCCTAACCCGAACACTAACCCGAACCCTAACCCGAACCATAACCCTAAACCGAACCCTAACCCGAACCCTAACCCGATCCCTAACCCGAACCCTAACCCTAACCCTAACCCGAACCCTCAGCCTAACCCTAACCCTAACCCTAACCCGAACCCGAAACCTAACCCGAACCTTACCCCTAACCCTAATCCGAACCCTAACCCTAACCCTAAACCTAACCCGAACCCGAACCCTAACCCTAACCCTATCCCGAACCCGAACCCTAACCCTAACCCGAACCCTAACCCTAACCCGAACCCTAACCCTAACCCGAAACCTAACCATAACCCTTACCCGAACCCGAACCCGAACCCTAACCCAATCCTAACCCGAAGTCTAACCCTAAACCGACCCTAAACCGAACCCTAACCCGAACCCTAACCCTAACCCTAACCCTAACCCTAAACCGAACCCTAACCCTAAACCTAACCCGAACACTAACCCTAAGCCTAACATGAACTCTAACCCTAACCCGAACCCTAACCCTAACCCTAACCCTAATCCGAACCCTAACCCTAACCCTAACCCGAACCCTAACACATACCCTACCCCTAACCTTAACCCTAACCCTAACCCGAACCCTAACCCTAATCTAACCCTAACCCGAACCCTAACCCTAACCCGAACCCTAACCCTAAACCTAACCCGAACCCTAACCCTAACCCGAACCCGAACCCTAACACATACCCTAACCCTAACCTTATCCCTAACCCTAACCCGAACCCTAACCCTAACCCTAACCCGAACCCTAACACGAAACCTAACCCGAACCCTAACCCTAAGCCTAACATGAAATCTAACCCTAACCCGAACCCTAACCCTAACCCTAACCCTAACCCGAACCCTAACCCTAACCCTAACCCGACCCCTAACCCGAACCCTAACACATACCCTAACCCTAACCCTAACCCTAACCCGAACCCAAACCCTAACCCGAACACTACCCCTAACCCTAATCCGAACACTAACCCTAACCCTAACCCTATCCCGAACCCTAACACTAACCCTAACCCTAACCCTAACCCTAACCCGAACCCTAACCCAAACACTAACCCGAAACCGAACCCTAACCCTAACCCTAACCCGAACCCGAACCCTAACCCGAACCCTAACACTAAACCGAAACCTAACCCGAACCCGAACCCTAACCGTAACACTAACCCTAAACCGAACCCGAAACTTAACCCTAACCCTAACCCTAACACTAACCCTAACCCTAACCCTAACCCTAACCCGAACCCTAACACTAACCCGAACCCTAACACTAACCCGAACCCGAACCCTAACCCTAACCTTAACCGGAACCCTAACCCTAATCCGAACCCTAAACCTAACCCAAAACCTAACCCTAACCCGAACCCTAACCCGAACCCTAACCCGAACCCTAAACCTAACCCGAACCCTAACCCTAACCCTAACACGAACCCGAACCCTAACCTGAACCCTAACCCTAAACCTAACCCTAACACGAACCCTAACCCTAACACTAACCCTAACACGAACCTTAACCCTAACCCTACCCCGAACCTTAACCCTAACCCTAACCCTAACCCTAACCCTAAACCTAACCCTAACCCGAACCCTAACCCTAACCCTAACCCTAACCCTAACCCTAACCCGAAACCTAACCCTAACCCTAACCCTAACAGGAAACCTAACCTGAACCCTAAACCTAACCCTAACCCGAACCCTAACCCCAGCCCTAACCCTAAACCTAACCCGAACACTAACCCTAACCCTAACCCTAACCCTAACCCTAAACCTAACACGAAACTGAACCCTAACCCTAACCCTAAACCTAAACCTAACCCTAACCCGAACCCTAACCCTAACCCTATCCCTAACCCGAAACCTAACCCTAACCCTAACCCTAACACGAACCCTATCCTGAACCCTAACACTAACACTAATCCGAACCCTAACCCTAACCCTAACCCTAACCCGAACCCTAACCCTAACCCTAACCCTAACCCTAACCCGAACCCTAACCCTAACCCTAACCCGAACCCTAACCCTAACCCTAATCATAACACTAACCCGAACGGTAACCCTAACCCTAACCCCTAACACTAAGCCTAACCCTAACCCTAACACAAACCCTAACCCTAACCCTAACCCTAACCCTAACTCGATCCCGAACCCTAACCCGAACCCTACCCCTAACCCTAATCCGAACCCTAACCCTAACCCTAACCCGAACCCTCACCCGAACCCTAACCCTAACCAGAACCCTAACCCTAACCCTAACCCGAACCCTAACACGAACCCTAACCCTAAACCGAACCCTAACCCTAACCCTAACCCTAACCCTAACCCGAACCCTAACCCTAACCTTAACCGGAAACCTAACCCTAACCCTAACCCGAACCCGAAGTCTAACCCCTTACCCGAATCCTAACCCTAACCCGAACCCTAACCCGAACCCTAACCCTAACCCTAACCCCGAACCCGAACCCTACCCTAACCCTAACCATAACCCGAACCCTAACCCGAACACTAACCCTAACACGAACCCGAACGCTAACCCTAACCCGAACCCGAACCCTTACCCTAACCCTAACCCGAACCCTAACCCTAACCCCTAACCCTAACCCTAACCCTAACCCTAACCCTAACCTGAACACTAACCCCTAACCCTAACCCGAACCCTAACCCTAACCCCTAACCCTAACCCTAACCCGAACCCTAACCCTAACCCTAACTCTAACCCTAAACCTAACCCTCACCCGAACCCTAACCCTAACCCGAACCCTAACCCGAAGCCTAATCCTAACCATAACCCTAACCCTAACCCGAACCCTAACCCTAACCCGAACCCTAACCCTAACCGTAACCCGAACCCTAACCCGAACCCTAACCCGAACCCTAACCCTAAACCTAACCCGAACCCTAACCCGAACCCTAACCCTAAACCTAATCCGAACCCTAACCCAAACCCTAACCCGAACCCTAACCCGAACCCTAACCCTAAACCTATCCCGAACCCGAACCCTAACCCTAAACCGAACCCTAACCCTAACCCGAACCCTAACCCTAACCCGAAACCTAACCCTAACCCTAACCCGAACCCGAACCCGAAACCTAACCCTAATCCTAACCCGAAGTCTAACCCTAACCCGAACCCAAACCCTAACCCTAACCCGAACCCTAATCCTAACCCTAACCCGAACCCTAAATCTAACCCGAACCCTAACCCTAACCTGAACCCGAACCTGAACTCTGACCATACCCGAAACCTAACCCTAACCCTAAACCGAACCCTAACCCCAACCCGAACCCTAACCCGAAACCGAACCCTAACCCTAACCCTAACCCGAACCCTAACCCTAACCCGAACCCTAAACCTAACCCTAACCCGAACACTAAACCTAAACCTAACCCGAACCCTAACCCTAACCCGAACCCTAACCCTAACCCTACCCCGAATCCTAACCCTAACCCTAACCCGAACCCTAACCCGAACACTAACCCTAATCCTAACCCTAACCCAAACCCAAACCCTAACCCTAACCCGAACCCTAACACTAACCCTAACCCGAACCCTAACCCTAACCCTAACCCTAAACCTAAACCGAACCCTAACCCTAAACCTAACCCGAACCCTAACCCTAATCCTAACATGAACTCTAACCCTAACCCGAACCCTAACCCTAACCCTAACCCTAACCCAAACCCTAACAGGAACCCTAACCCGAACCCTAACCCTAACCCTAACCCTAACCCGA
The DNA here is from genome assembly GCA_032313775.1 of Urocyon cinereoargenteus. Lineage (NCBI taxonomy): Eukaryota > Metazoa > Chordata > Mammalia > Carnivora > Canidae > Urocyon > Urocyon cinereoargenteus. The sequence goes on along the minus strand of JAVLSZ010000158.1, from coordinate 428,822 downwards.
ACACTAAACCTAACCCTAACCCGAACCCGAACCCTAACCCGAACCCTAAACCTAACCCTTATCCGAACCCTAACCCTAACCCTAAACCTAACCCTAACCCTAACCCGAACTCTAACCCTAAACCGAACCCGAACCCTAACCCTAACCCGAACCCTAACCCGAACCCTTATCCGAACCCTAACCCTAACCCTAAACCTAACCCTAACCCTAACCCGAACTCTAACCCTAACCCTAACCCGAACCCTAACCCTAACCCTAACCCTATCCCGAACCTTAACCTGAACCCTAACCCTACCCGAAACATAACCCTAACCCTAACCCTAACCCTAACGCTAACCCGAACCATAACCCTAACCCTAACTGAACCCTAATCCGAACCCTAACCCTAACCCTAAACCTAACCCTAACAATAACACTAACCCCTAATCCTAACCCGAAACCTAACCCTAACCCTAACCCGAACCCGAACCCTAACACCTAACCCTAACCCGAACCCGAACCCTAAACCTAACCATAACCCTAACCCTAACCCTAACCGGAAACCGAACGCTAACCCTAACCCGAACCCTAAACCTAACCCTAACCTGAACCCTAACCATAACATGAACCCTAACCCTAACCCTAACCCTAACACTAACCCTAACCCGAACCCTAACCCTAACCCCTAACCCGAACCCTAACCCTAACCCGAACCCTAACCCTAACCTGAACCCTAACCCTAACCCTAACCCTAACCCGAACGCTAACGCTAACACGAACCCTAACCCTAACCCTAACCCTAACCCTACCCCTAACCCTAACCCGAACCCTAACCCGAACCCTAACCCTAACCCTAACCCAAACCCTAACCCGAACCCTACCCCTAACCCTAACCCTAACCCAAACCCTAACCCGAACCCTAACCCTAACCCTAACTCGAACCCTAAACCGAACCCTAACCCTAACCCTATTCCGAAACCTAACCCGAACCCTAACCCTACCCCGAACCCGAACACTAACCCTAACCCTAACCCTAACCCGAACCCGAACCCTAACCCTAACCCTAACACTTAACCGTAACCCTAACCCTAACCCGAACCCTCACCCTAACACTAACCCTAACCCTAACCCGAACCCGAAACCTAACCCGAACCTTACCCCTAACCCTAATCGGAACCCTAACCCTAACCCTAAACCTAACCCGAACCCGAACCCTAACACTACCCCTATCCCGAACCCGAACCCTAACCCTAACCCGAACCCTAACCCTAACCCTAACCCTAACCCGAACCCGAAGTCTAACCCCTTACCCGAATCCTAACCCTAACCCGAACCCTAACCCGAACCCTAACCCTAACCCTAACCCTAACCCCGATCCCGAACCCTACCCTAACCCTAACCATAACCCGAACCCTAACCCGAACCTAACCCTAACACGAACCCGAACCCTAACCCTAACCCGAACCCGAACCCTAACCCTAACCCTAACCCGAACCCTAACCCTAACCCCTAACCCTAACCCTAACCCTAACCCTAACCCTAACCTGAACACTAACCCCTAACCCTAACCCGAACCCTAACCCTAACCCCTAACCCTAACCCTAACCCGAACCCTAACCCTAACCCTAACTCTAACCCTAAACCTAACCCTCACCCGAACCCTAACCCTAAACCGAACCCTAACCCGAAGCCTAATCCTAACCATAACCCTAACCCTAACCCGAACCCTAACCCTAACCCGAACCCTAACCCTAACCGTAACCCGAACCCTAACCCGAACCCTAACCCGAACCCTAACCCTAAACCTAACCCGAACCCTAACCCGAACCCTAACCCTAAACCTAACCCGAACCCTAACCCAAACCCTAACCCGAACCCTAACCCGAACCCTAACCCTAAACCGAACCCTAACCCTAACCCGAACCCTAACCCTAACCCGAAACCTAACCCTAACCCTAACCCGAACCCGAACCCGAAACCTAACCCTAATCCTAACCCGAAGTCTAACCCTAACCCGAACCCAAACCCTAACCCTAACCCGAACCCTAATCCTAACCCTAACCCGAACCCTAAATCTAACCCGAACCCTAACCCTAACCTGAACCCGAACCTGAACTCTGACCATACCCGAAACCTAACCCTAACCCTAAACCGAACCCTAACCCCAACCCGAACCCTAACCCGAAACCGAACCCTAACCCTAACCCTAACCCGAACCCTAACCCTAACCCGAACCCTAAACCTAACCCTAACCCGAACACTAAACCTAAACCTAACCCGAACCCTAACCCTAACCCGAACCCTAACCCTAACCCTACCCCGAATCCTAACCCTAACCCTAACCCGAACCCTAACCCGAACACTAACCCTAATCCTAACCCTAACCCAAACCCAAACCCTAACCCTAACCCGAACCCTAACACTAACCCTAACCCGAACCCTAACCCTAACCCTAACCCTAAACCTAAACCGAACCCTAACCCTAAACCTAACCCGAACCCTAACCCTAATCCTAACATGAACTCTAACCCTAACCCGAACCCTAACCCTAACCCTAACCCTAACCCAAACCCTAACAGGAACCCTAACCCGAACCCTAACCCTAACCCTAACCCTAACCCGAACACTAAACCTAACCCTAACCCGAACCCGAACCCTAACCCGAACCCTAAACCTAACCCTTATCCGAACCCTAACCCTAACCCTAAACCTAACCCTAACCCTAACCCGAACTCTAACCCTAACCCGAACCCGAACCCTAACCCTAACCCGAACCCTAACCCGAACCCTTATCCGAACCCTAACCCTAACCCTAAACCTAACCCTAACCCTAACCCGAACTCTAACCCTAACCCTAACCCGAACCCTAACCCTAACCCTAACCCTATCCCGAACCTTAACCTGAACCCTAACCCTAACCCGAAACATAACCCTAACCCTAACCCTAACCCTAACGCTAACCCGAACCATAACCCTAACCCTAACTGAACCCTAATCCGAACCCTAACCCTAACCCTAAACCTAACCCTAACATTAACACTAACCCCTAATCCTAACCCGAAACCTAACCCTAACCCTAACCCGAACCCGAACCCTAACACCTAACCCTAACCCGAACCCGAACCCTAAACCTAACCATAACCCTAACCCTAACCCTAACCGGAAACCGAACGCTAACCCTAACCCGAACCCTAAACCTAACCCTAACCTGAACCCTAACCATAACATGAACCCTAACCCTAACCCTAACCCTAACACTAACCCTAACCCGAACCCTAACCCTAACCCCTAACCCGAACCCTAACCCTAACCCGAACCCTAACCCTAACCTGAACCCTAACCCTAACCCTAACCCTAACCCGAACGCTAACGCTAACACGAACCCTAACCCTAACCCTAACCCTAACCCTACCCCTAACCCTAACCCGAACCCTAACCCGAACCCTAACCCTAACCCTAACCCAAACCCTAACCCGAACCCTACCCCTAACCCTAACCCTAACCCAAACCCTAACCCGAACCCTAACCCTAACCCTAACTCGAACCCTAAACCGAACCCTAACCCTAACCCTATTCCGAAACCTAACCCGAACCCTAACCCTACCCCGAACCCGAACACTAACCCTAACCCTAACCCTAACCCGAACCCGAACCCTAACCCTAACCCTAACACTTAACCGTAACCCTAACCCTAACCCGAACCCTCACCCTAACACTAACCCTAACCCTAACCCGAACCCGAAACCTAACCCGAACCTTACCCCTAACCCTAATCGGAACCCTAACCCTAACCCTAAACCTAACCCGAACCCGAACCCTAACACTACCCCTATCCCGAACCCGAACCCTAAACCTAACCCGAACCCTAACCCTAACCCTAACCCTATCCCGAACCTTAACCTGAACACTAACCCTAACCCGAAACATAACCCTAACCCTAACCCTAACCCTAACGCTAACCCGAACCCTAACCCTAACCCTAACTGAACCCTAATCCGAACCCTAACCCTAACCCTAAACCTAACCCTAACAATAACACTAACCCCTAAGCCTAACCCGAAACCTAAACCTAACCCTAACCCGAACCGGAACCCTAACACCTAACCCTAACCCGAACCCGAACCCTAAACCTAACCATAACCCTAACCATAACCCTAACCGGAAACCGAACCCTAACCCTAACCCGAACCCTAAACCTAACCCTAAACTGAACCCTAACCCTAACATGAACCCTAACCCTAACCCTAACCCTAACACTAACCCTAACCCAAACCCTAACCCTAACCCCTAACCCGAACCCTAACCCTAACCCGAACCCTAACCCTAACCTGAACCCTAACCCTAACCCTAACCCTAACCCGAACGCTAACGCTAACACGAAACCTAACCCTAACCCTAACACTAACCCTAACCCGAACCCTAACCCGAACCCTAACCCGAACCCTAACCCTAACCCTAACCCAAACCCTAACCCGAACCCTAACCCTAACCCTAACCCTAACCCAAACCCTAACCCGAACCCTAACCCTAACCCTAACTCGACCCCAAACACTAACCCTAAACCTAACCCTAACCCGAACCCGAACCCGAACCCTAACCCGAACCCTAACTCGAACCCTAAACCGAACCCTAACCCTAACCCTATTCCGAAACCTAACCCGAACCCTAACCCTACCCCGAACCCGAACACTAACCCTAACCCTAACCCTAACCCGAACCCGAACCCTAACCCTAACCCTAACCCTAACCCTTAACCCTAACCCTAACCCTAAGCCGAACCCTCACCCTAACCCTAACCCTAACCCGAAACCGAAACCTAACCCGAACCTTACCCCTAACCCTAATCGGAACCCTAACCCTAACCCTAAACCTAACCCGAACCCGAACCCTAACCCTAACCCTATCCCGAACCCGAACCCTAACCCGAACCCGAACCCTAACCCTAACCCTATCCCGAACCCGAACCCTAACCCTAAACCGAACCCTAACCCTAACCCGAACCCTAACCCTAACCCGAAACCTAACCCTAACCCTAACCCGAACCCGAACCCGAAACCTAACCCTAATCCTAACCCGAAGTCTAACCCTAACCCGAACCCAAACCCTAACCCTAACCCGAACCCTAATCCTAACCCTAACCCGAACCCTAAATCTAACCCGAACCCTAACCCTAACCTGAACCCACCCGAACTCTGACCATACCCGAAACCTAACCCTAACCCTAAACCGAACCCTAACCCCAACCCGAACCCTAACCCGAACCCGAACCCTAACCCTAACCCTAACCCGAACCCTAACCCTAACCCGAACCCTAACCCTAACCCTAACCCGAACCCTAAACCTAAACCTAACCCGAACCCTAACCCTAACCCGAACCCTAACCCTAACTCTACCCCCAATCCTAACCCTAACTCTAACCCGAACCCTAACCCGAACACTAACCCTAATCCTAACCCTAACCCAAACCCAAACCCTAACCCTAACCCGAACCCTAACACTAACCCTAACCCGAACCCTAACCCTAACACTAACCCTAACCCTAACCCTAAACCGAACCCTAACCCTAAACCTAACCCGAACCCTAACCCTAATCCTAACATGAACTCTAACCCTAACCCGAACCCTAACCCTAACCCTAACCCTAACCCGAACCCTAACCCTAACCCTAACCCGACCCCTAACCCGAACCCTAACACATACCCTAACCCTAAACTTAACCCTAACCCTAACCCGAACCCTAACCCTAACCCTAACTCTAACCCGAACCCTAACCCTAACACGAACCCTAACCCTAAACCTAACCCGAACCCTAACCCTAACCCGAACCTGAACCCTAACACATACCCTAACCCTAACCTTAACCCTAAACCTAACCCGAACCCTAACCCTAACCCTAACCCGAACCCTAACCCTAAACCTAACCCGAACCCTAACCCTAAGCCTAACATGAACTCTAACCCTAACCCGAACCCTAAACCTAACCCTAACCCTAACCCGAACCCTAACCCTAACCCTAACCCGACCCCTAACCCGAACCCTAACACATACCCTAACCCTAACCCTAACCCGAAACCGAACCCTAAACCGAACCCTACCCCTAACCCTAATCCGAACCCTAACCCTAACCCTAACCCTATCCCGAACCCTAACCCTAACCCTAACCCTAACCCTAACCCTAACCCTAACCCGAACCCTAACCCAAACACTAACCCGAACCCGAACCCTAACCCTAAACCTAACCCGAACCCTAACCCTAACCCGAACCCTAACACTAACCCTAACCCGAACCCGAAACCAAACCGAACCTTACCCCTAACCCTAATCGGAACCCTAACCCTAACCC
>JAVLSZ010000158.1:365000-417500 GCA_032313775.1 Urocyon cinereoargenteus | reverse complement strand
AACCCGAACTCTAACCCTAACCCTAACTCTAACCCGAACCCTAACCCTAACACGAACCCTAACCCTAAACCTAACCCGAACCCTAAGCCTAACCCGAACCCGAACCCTAACACATACCCTAACCCTAACCTTAACCCTAAACCTAACCCGAACCCTAACCCTAACCCTAACCCGAACCCTAACCCTAAACCTAACCCTAACCCTAACCCTAAGCCTAACATGAACTCTAACCCTAACCCGAACCCTAACCCTAAACCTAACCCTAACCCGAACCCTAACCCTAACCCTAACCCGACCCCTAACCGGAACCCTAACACATACCCTAACCCTAACCCTAACCCTAACCCGAACCCGAACCCTAAACCGAACGCTACCCCTAACCCTAATCCGAACCCTAACCCTAACCCTAACCCTATCCCGAACCCTAACCCTAACCCTTACCCTAACCCTAACCCTAACCCGAACCCTAACCCAAACACTAACCCGAACCCGAACCCTAACCCTAACCTTAACCCTAACCCTAACCCGAACCCTAACCCTAACCCAAAACCTAACACTAACCCGAATCCTAACCCGAACCCGAACCCTAACCGTAACACTAACCCTAAACCGAACCCGAAACCTAACCCTAACCCTAACACTAACACTAACCCTAACCCTAACCAGAACCCTAACCCGAACCCGAACCCTAACCCTAACCCTAACCCCAACCCTAACCCTAACCCTAACCCGAACCCTAACCCTAACCCTAACCCTAACCCTAACCCGAAACCTAAACCTAACCCTAACCCTAACCCGAACCCTAACCTGAACCCTAAACCTAACCCTAACCCGAACCCTAACCCGAACCCTAACCCTAACCCTATTCCGAAACCTAAACCGAACCCTAAACCTAACCCGAACCCGAACACTAACCCTAACCTTAACCCTAACCCGAACCCTAACCCTAACCCTAACCCTAACCCCAACCCTTACCCGAACCCTAACCCGAACCCTAACCCGAACCATAACCCTAAACCGAACCCTAACCCGAAACCTAACCCGATCCATAACCCGAACCCTAACCCTAACCCTAACCCGAACACTAACCCTAACCCTAACCCGAACCCTAACCCGAAACCTAACCCTAACCCTAACCCGAAACCTAACCCTAACCATAACCCTAACCCGAACCCTAACCCTAACCCTAACCCCTAACCCTAACCCTAACCCTAACCCGAACCCGAACCCTAACCCTAACCCTAACCCTTAACCATAACCCGAACCCTAACCCGAACCCTCACCCTAACCCTAACCCTAACCCTAACCTGAACCCTAACCCTAACCCGAAACCTAACACTAACCCGAACCCGAACCAGAACCCTAACCCTAATCCTAACCCGAAGTCTAACCCTAACCAAAAACCTAACCCTAACCCTAACCACAACCCTAACCCGAACCCTAACCCGAACCCTAACCAGTACCATAACCCTAAACGAACCCTAACCCGAACCCTAACCCGATCCCTAACCCGAACCCTAACCCTAACCCGAACCCGAAACCTAACCCGAACCTTACCCCTAACCCTAATACGAACCCTAACCCTAACCCTAAACCTAACCCGAACCCGAACCCTAACCCTAACCCTATCCCGAACCCGAACCCTAACCCTAACCCGAACCCTAACCCTAACCGGAACCCTAACCCTAACCGGAAACCGAACCCTAACCCTAACCCGAACCCTAAAACTAACCCTAAACCGAACCCTAACCCTAACATGAACCCTAAACCTAACCATAACCCTAACCTTAACCCTAACCCTAACCCGAACCCTAACCCTAATCTAACCCTAACCCGAACCCTAACCGTAACCCGAACCCTAACCCTAAACCTAACCCGAACCCTAACCCTAACCCGAACCCGAACCCTAACACATACCCTAACCCTAACCTTATCCCTAACCCTAACCCGAACCCTAACCCTAACCCTAACCCGAAACCTAACCCGAAACCTAACCCGAACACTAACCCTAAGCCTAACATGAACTCTAACCCTAACCCGAACCCTAACCCTAACCCTAACCCTAACCAGAACCCTAACCCTAACCCTAAGCCGACCCCTAACCCGAACCCTAACACATACACTAACCCTAACCCTAACCCTAACCCGAACCCGAACCCTAACACGAACCCTACCCCTAACCCTAATCCGAACCCTAAACCTAACCCTAACCCGAACCCTAACCCTAACCCTAACCCTAACCCTAACAATAACACTAACCTCTAAGCCTAACCCGAAACCTAACCCTAACCCTAACCCGAACCCGAACCCTAACACCTAACCCTAACCCGAAACCGAACCCTAAACCTAACCCTAACCCTAACCCTAACCCTAACCGGAAACCGAACCCTAACCCTAACACGAACCCTAAACCTAACCCTAACCCGAACCCTAACCCTAACATGATCCCTAACCCTAACCCTAACCCTAACCCTAACCCTAACCCGAACCCTAACCCTAACCCCTAACCCGAAACCTAACCCTAACCCGAACCCTAACCCTAACCCGAACCCTAACCCTAACCCGAACGCTAACCCTAACCCGAACCCTAACCCTAACCCTAACCCTAACCCTAACCCGAACCCTAACCCGAACCCTAACCCGAACCCTAACCCTAACCCTAACCCAAACCCTAACCATAACCCTACCCCTAACCCTAACCCAAACCCTAACCCGAACCCTAACCCTAACCCTAACCCGAACCCGAACACTAACCCTAACCCTAACCCTAACCCGAACCCAAACCCGAACCCTAACCCGAACCCTAACCCGAACCCTAAACCGAACGCTAACCCTAACCCTATTCCGAAACCTAACCCGAACCCTAACCCTACCCCGAACCCGAACACTAACCCTAACCCTAACCCTAACCCGAACCCGAACCCTAACCCTAACCCTAACCCTTAACCCTAACCCTAAACCTAACCGGAACCCTCACCCTAACCCTAACCCTAACCCTAACCCGAACCCGAAACCTAACCCGAACCTTACCCCTAACCCTAATCGGAACCCTAACCCTAACCCTAAACCTAACCCGAACCCGAACCCTAACCCTAACCCTATCCCGAACCCGAACCCTAACCCTAAACCGAACCCTAACACTAACCCGAACCCTAACCCTAACCCGAAACCTAACCCAAACCCTAACCCGAACCCTAACCCGAACCCTAACCCGAACCCTAACCCTAACCCTAAACCTAACCCGAACACTAAACCTAACCCTAACCCGAACCCGAACCCTAACCCGAACCCTAAACCTAACCCTTATACGAACCCTAACCCTAACCCGAACCCTAACCCTAACCCTAACCCTAACCCGAACGCTAACCCTAACCCGAACCCTAACCCTAACCCTAACCCTAACCCTAACCCTAACACGAAACCTAACCCTAACCCTAACCCTAACCCTTAACCCTAACCCTAAACCTAACCGGAACCCTCACGCTAACCCTAACCCTAACCCTAACCCGAACCCTAACCCGAACCCTAACCCTATCCCGAACCCTAACCCTAACCGTAACCCGAACCCTAACCCTAACCCGAACCCTAACCCTAACCCGAAACCTAACCCTAACCCTAACCCGAACCCGAACCCGAAACCTAACCCTAATCCTAACCCGAAGTCTAACCCTAACCAGAACCCAAACCCTAACGCTAACCCGAACCCTAATCCTAACCCTAACCCGAACCCTAAATCTAACCCGAACCCTAACCCTAACCTGAACCCGAACCCGAACTCTGACCCTACCCGAAACCTAACCCTAACCCTAAACCGAACCCTAACCCCAACCCGAACCCTAACTCGAACCCGAACCCTAAACCTAACCCTAACCCGAACCCTAACCCTAACACTAACCCGAACCCTAACCCTAACCCGAACCCTAACCCTAACCCTAACCCTAACCCTAACCCTAACCCTAAACCGAACCCTAACCCTAAACCTAACCCGAACCCTAACCCTAAACCTAACATGAACTCTAACCCTAACCCGAACCCTAACCCTAACCCTAACCCGAACCCTAAACCTAACCCTAACCCGACCCCTAACACGAACCCTAACACATACCCTAACCCTAACCTTAACCCTAACCCTAACCCGAACCCTAACCCTAACCCTAACTCTAACCCGAACCCTAAACCTAACCCGAACCCGAAGCCTAAACCTAACCCTAACCCGAACCCTAACCCTAACATGAACCCTAACCCTAACCCTAACCCTAACCCTAACCCTAACCATAACCCTACCCCTAAACCTAACCCTAACCCAAACCCTAACCCGAACCCTAACCCTAACCCTAACCCGAACCCGAACACTAACCCTAACCCTAACCCTAACCCGAACCCGAACCCGAACCCTAACCCGAACCATAACCCGAACCCTAAACCGAACCCTAACCCTAACCCTATTCCGAAACCTAACCCGAACCGTAACCCTACACCAAAACCGAACACTAACCCTAACCCTAACCCTAACCCTAACCCGAACCCGAACCCTAACCCTAACCCTAACCCTTAACCCTAACCCTAAACCTAACCGGAACCCTAACCCTAAACCTAACCCGAACCCTAACCCTAACCCTAACCCGAACCCTAACCCTAACCCGAAACCTAACCCTAACCCTAACCCGAACCCGAACCCGAAACCTAACCCTAATCCTAACCCGAAGTCTAACCCTAACCAGAACCCAAACCCTAACGCTAACCCGAACCCTAATCCTAACCCTAACCCGAACCCTAAATCTAACCCGAACCCTAAACCTAACCCTAACCCGAACCCTAACCCTAACACTAACCCGAACCCTAACCCTAACCCGAACCCTAACCCTAACCCTAACCCTAACCCTAACCCTAACCCTAAACCGAACCCTAACCCTAAACCTAACCCGAACCCTAACCCTAAACCTAACATGAACTCTAACCCTAACCCGAACCCTAACCCTAACCCTAACCCGAACCCTAAACCTAACCCTAACCCGACCCCTAACACGAACCCTAACACATACCCTAACCCTAACCTTAACCCTAACCCTAACCCGAAACCTAACCCTAACCCTAACTCTAACCCGAACCCTAAACCTAACCCGAACCCGAAGCCTAAACCTAACCCTAACCCGAACCCTAACCCTAACATGAACCCTAACCCTAACCCTAACCCTAACCCTAACCCTAACCATAACCCTACCCCTAAACCTAACCCTAACCCAAACCCTAACCCGAACCCTAACCCTAAACCTAACCCGAACCCGAACACTAACCCTAACCCTAACCCTAACCCGAACCCGAACCCGAACCCTAACCCGAACCATAACCCGAACCCTAAACCGAACCCTAACCCTAACCCTATTCCGAAACCTAACCCGAACCGTAACCCTACACCAAAACCGAACACTAACCCTAACCCTAACCCTAACCCTAACCCGAACCCGAACCCTAACCCTAACCCTAACCCTTAACCCTAACCCTAAACCTAACCGGAACCCTCACGCTAACCCTAACCCTAACCCTAACCCGAAACCGAAACCTAACCCGAACCTTACCCCTAACCCTAATCGGAACCCTAACCCTAACCCTAAACCTAACCCGAACCCGAACCCTAACCCTAACCCTATCCCGAACCCGAACCCTAACCCTAAACCGAACCCTAACCCTAACCCGAACCCTAACCCTAACCCGAAACCTAACCCTAACCCTAACCCGAACCCGAACCCGAAACCTAACCCTAATCCTAACCCTAACCGTAACCCGAACCCTAACCCTAACCCTAACCCGAACCCTAACCCAAACCCTAACCCGAACCCTAACCCGAACCCTAACCCGAACCCTAACCCTAACCCTAAACCTAACCCGAACACTAAACCTAACCCTAACCCGAACCCGAACCCTAACCCGAACCCTAAACCTAACCCTTATACGAACCCTAACCCTAACCCGAACCCTAACCCTAACCCTAACCCTAACCTGAACGCTAACCCTAACCCGAACCCTAACCCTAACCCTAACCCTAACCCGAAACCTAACCCGAAACCTAACCCGAACCCTAACCCTAACCCTAACCCAAACCCTAACCCGAACCCTACCCCTAACCCTAACCCTAACCCAAACCCTAACCCGAACCCTAACCGTAACCCTAACCCAAACCCGAACACTAACCCTAACCCTAACCCTAAACCTAACCCGAACCCTAAACCTAACCCGAACCCTAACACTAACCGTAACCCGAACCCTAACCCTAACCCGAACCCTAACCCTAACCCGAAACCTAACCCTAACCCGAACCCGAACCCGAAACCTAACCCTAATCCTAACCCGAAGTCTAACCCTAACCAGAACCCAAACCCTAACGCTAACCCGAACCCTAATCCTAACCCTAACCCGAACCCTAATCTAACACGAACCCGAACCCTAACCTGAACCCGAACCCGAACTCTGACCCTACCGAAACCTAACCCTAACCCTAAACCGAACCCTAACCCCAACCCGAACCCTAACCCGAACCCGAACCCTAAACCTAACCCTAACCCGAACCCTAAACCTAACCCTAACCCGAACCCTAACCCTAACCCGAACCCTAACCCTAACCCTAACCCGAACCCTAAACCTAATCCTAACCCGAACCCTAACCCTAACCCGAACCCAAACCCTAACCCTAACCCGAATCCTAACCCTAACCCTAACCCGAACCCTAACCCGAACACTAAACCTAATCCTAACCCTAACCCAAACCCAAACCCGAACCCTAACCCGAACCCTAACACTAACCCTAACCCGAACCCTAACCCTAACCCTAACCCTAACCCTAACCCTAAACCGAACCCTAACCCTAAACCTAACCCGAACCCTAACCCTAATCCTAACATGAACTCTAACCCTAACCCGAACCCTAACCCTAACCCTAACCCGAACCCTAACCCTAACCCTAACCCGACCCCTAATCCGAACCCTAACACATACCCTAACCCTAACCTTAACCCTAACCCTAACCCGAACCCTAACCCTAACCCTAAATCTAACCCGAACCCTAACCCTAACACGAACCCTAACCCTAAACCTAACCCGAACCCTAACCCTAACCCGAACCCGAACCCTAACACATACCCTAACCCTAACCTTAACCCTAAACCTAACCCGAACCATAACCCTAACCCTAACCCGAACCCTAACCCTAAACCTAACCCGAACCCTAACCCTAAGCCTAACATGAACTCTAACCCTAACCCGAACCCTAACCCTAACCCTAACCCTAACCAGAACCCTAACCCTAACCCTAAGCCGACCCCTAACCCGAACCCTAACACATACCCTAACCCTAATCCTAACCCTAACCCGAACCCGAACCCTAAACCGAACCCTACCGCTAACCCTAATCCGAACCCTAACCCTAACCCTAACCCTATCCCGAACCCTAACCCTAACCCTAACCCTAACCCTAACCCTAACCCTAACCCGAACCCTAACCCAAACACTAACCCGAACCCGAACCCTAACCCTAACCCTAAACCTAACCCTAACCCGAACCCTAACCCTAACCCGAACCATAACATTAACCCGAATCCTAACACGAACCCGAGCCCTAACCGTAAAACTAACACTAAACCGAACCCGAACCCTAACCCTAACCCTAACCCTAACACTAACCCTAACCCTAACCAGAACCCTAACCCGAACCCGAACCCTAACCCTAACCCTAACCCTAACCCTAACCCTAACCCGAACCCTAACCCTAACCCGAACCCTAACACTAACCCGAACCCTAACCCTAACCCGAACCCGAACCCTAACCCTAACCTTAACCGGAACCCTAACCCTATCCCGAACCCTAACCCTAACCCAAACCCTAACCATAACCCGAACCCTAACCCGAACCCTAACCCTAAACCTAACCCTAACACGAACCCTAACCAAAACACTAACCCTAACCCGAACCTGAACCCTAACCCTACCCCGAACCTCAACTATAACCCTAACCCTAACCCTAAACCTATCCCTAACCCGAACCCTAACCCTAACACTAACCCTAACCCGAAACCTAACCCTAACCCTAACCCTAACCCGAACCGTAACCTGAACCCTAAACCTAAACCTAACCCGAACCCTAAACCTAACCCTAACCCTAACCCGAACACTAACCCTAACCCTAACCCGAACCCGAACCCTGACCCTAACCCTAACCCTAACCCTAACCCTAACCCGAAACTGAACCCTAACCCTAACCCTAACCGTAACCCAAACCCGAACCCTAACTCTAACGCGAAACCTAACCCAAACTCTAACCCTAACCCGAACCCGAACCCGAACCCTAAACCTAACCCTAACCCTAACCCGAACACTAACCCTAACCCTAACCCGAACCCGAACCCGAACCCTGACCCTAACCCTAACCCTAACCCTAACCCTAACCCGAAACTGAATCCTAACCCTAACCCTAACCGTAACCCAAACCCGAACCCTAACTCTAACGCGAACTCTAACCCAAACTCTAACCCTAACCCGAACCCGAACCCTAACCCTAACCCGAACCCTAACCCTAACCCGAACCCTAACACTAACACTAACCCTAACCCGAACACAAACCCTAACCCTAAACCTAACCCGAACCCTAACCCTAAACTTAACCGGAACCCTAACCCTAACCCTACCCCGAACCCGAACTCTAACCCCTTACCCGAATCCTAACCCTAACCCGAACCCTAACCCGAACCCTAACCCTTACCCGAATCCGAACCCTAACCCTAACCCTAACCCGAACCCTAACCCTAACCCTAACCCGAACCTTAACCCTAACCCTACCGCGAACCTTAACCCTAAGCCTAACCCTTAACCTAAACCTAACCCTAACCCTAACCCGAACCCTAACCCTAACCCGAACCCTAACCCGAACCCTAACCCTAACCCTTATCCGAACCCTAACCCTAACCCTAAACCTAACCCTAACACTAACCCGAACTCTAACCCTAACCCTAACCCGAACCCTAACCCTAACCCTAACCCTATCCCGAACCTTAACCTGAACCCTAACCCTAACCCGAAACATAACCCTAACCCTAACCCTAACGCTAACCCTAAACCGAACCCTAACCCTAACCCTAACTGAACCCTAATCCGAACCCTAACCCTAACCCTAACCCTAACCCTAACATGAAACCTAACCCTAACCCTAACCCTAACCCTAACCCTAACCCGAACCCTAACCCTAACCCCTAACCCGAACCCTAACCCTAACACGAACCCTAACCCTAACCCGAACCCTAACCCTAACCCTAACCCTAACCCGAACGCTAACCCTAACCCGAACCCTAACCCTAACCCTAACCCTAACCCGAACCCTAACCCGAACCCTAACCCGAACCCTAACCCTAACCCTAACCCAAACTCTAACCATAACCCTACCCCTAACCCTAACCCTAACCCAAACCCTAACCTGAACCCTAACCCTAACCCTAACCCGAACCCGAACACTAACCCTAATCCTAACCCTAACCGGAACCCGAACCCGAACCCTAACCCGAACCCTAACCCAAACCCTAAACCGAACCCTAACCCTAACCCTAACCCTAACCCTAACCCGAAACCTAACCCGAAACCTAACCCGAACCCTAACCCTAACCCTAACCCAAACCCTAACCCGAACCCTACCCCTAACCCTAACCCTAACCCAAACCCTAACCCGAACCCTAACCCTAACCCTAACCCGAACCCGAACACTAACCCTAACCCTAACCCTAACCCTAACCCGAACCCTAACCCTATCCCGAACCGTAACCCTAACCGTAACCCGAACCCTAACCCTAACCCGAACCCTAACCCTAACCCGAAAACTAACCCTAACCCTAACCCGAACCCGAACCCGAAACCTAACCCTAATCCTAACCCGAAGTCTAACCCTAACCAGAACCCAAACCCTAACGCTAACCCGAACCCTAATCCTAACGCTAACCCGAACCCTAAATCTAACCCGAACCCTAACCCTAACCTGAACCCGAACCCGAACTCTGACCCTACCCGAAACCTAACCCTAACCCTAAACCGAAACCTAACCCCAACCCGAACCCTAACCCGAACCCGAACCCTAAACCTAACCCTAACCCGAACCCTAACCCTAACCCTAACCCGAACCCTAACCCTAACCCGAACCCTAACCCTAACCCTAACCCGAACCCTAAACCTAATCCTAACCCGAACCCTAACCCTAACCCGAACCAAACCCTAACCCTAACCCGAATCCTAACCCTAACCGTAACCCGAACCTAACCCGAACACTAAACCTAATCCTAACCCTAACCCAAACCCAAACCCGAACCCTAACCCGAACCCTAACACTAACCCTAACCCGAACCCTAACCCTAACCCTAACCCTAATCCTAACATGAACTCTAACCCTAACCCGAACCCTAACCCTAACCCTAACCCGAACCCTAACCCTAACCCTAACCCGACCCCTAACCCGAACCCTAACACATACCCTAACCCTAACCTTAACCCTAACCCTAACCCGAACCCTAACCCTAACCCTAACTCTAACCCGAACCCTAACCCTAACACGAACCCTAACCCGAACCCTAACCCTAACCCGAACCCGAACCCTAACACATACCCTAACCCTAACCTTAACCCTAACCTAAACCGATCCCTAACCCTAACCCTAACCCGAAACCTAACCCTAAACCTAACCCGAACCCTAACCCTAAGCCTAACATGAACTCTAACCCTAACCCGAACCCTAACCCTAAACCTAACCCTAACCCGAACCCTAACCCTAACCCTAAGCCGACCCCTAACCCGAACCCTAACACATACCCTAACCCTAATCCTAACCCTAACCCGAACCCGAACCCTAAACCGAACCCTACCGCTAACCCTAATCCGAACCCTAACCCTAACCCTAACCCTATCCCGAACCCTAACCCTAACCCTAACCCTAACCCTAACCCGAACCCTAACCCAAACACTAACCCGAACCCGAACCCTAACCCTAACCCTAACCCTAACCCTAACCCGAACCCTAACCCTAACCCGAACCCTAACACTAACCCGAATCCTAACCCGAACACGAACCCTAACCGTAAAACTAACACTAAACCGAACCCGAACCCTAACCCTAACCCTAACCATAACACTAACCCTAACCCTAACCAGAACCCTAACCCGAACCCGAACCCTAACCCTAACCCTAACCCTAACCCTAACCCTAACCCTAACCCGAACCCTAACCCTAACCCGAACCCTAACACTACCCCGAACCCTAACCCTAACCCGAACCCGAACCCTAACCCTAACCTTAACCGGAACCCTAACCCTAACCCGAACCCTAACCCAAAACCAAACCCTAACCCTAACCCGAACCCTAACCCGAACCCTAACCCTAAACCTAACCCTAACACGAACCCTAACCAAAACACTAACCCTAACCCGAACCTGAACCCTAACCCCACCCCGAACCTCAACCATAACCCTAACCCTAACCCTAAACCTATCCCTAACCCGAACCCTAACCCTAACACTAACCCTAACACGAAACCTAACCCTAACCCTAACCCTAACCCGAACCCTAACCTGAACCCTAAACCTAACCCTAACCCGAACCCTAACCCTAACCCTAACCCTAACCCTAACCCGAACACTAACCCTAACCCTAACCCGAACCCGAACCCTGACCCTAACCCTAACCCTAACCCTAACCCGAAACTGAACCCTAACCCTAACCCTAACCGTAACCCAAACCCGAACCCTAACTCTAACCTGAACCCTAACACTAACACTAACCCTAACCCTATCCCGAACCCTAACCCTAACCCGAAACCTAACCCTAACGCGAACCCTAACCCAAACTCTAACCCTAACCCGAACCCGAACCCTAACCCTAACCCGAACCCTAACCCTAACCCGAACCCTAACACTAACACTAACCCTAACACGAACCCAAACCCTAACCCTAAACCTAACCCGAACCCTAACCCTAAACTTAACCGGAACCCTAACCCTAACCCTACCCCGAACCCGAACTCTAACCCCTTACCCGAATCCTAACCCTAAACCGAACCCTAACCCGAACCCTAACCCTAACCCGAATCGAACCCTAACCCTAAACCTAACCCGAACCCTAACCCTAACCCTAACCCGAAACTTAACCCTAACCCTACCCCGAACCTTAACCCTAAACCTAACACTAAACCTAAACCTAACCCTAACCCGAACCCTAACCCTAACCCTAACCCTAAACCGAAACCTAACCCTAACCCTAACCCTAACACGAACCCTATCCTGAACCCTAACCCTAACCCTAAACCGAACCCTAACCCTAAACGTAACCCGAACCCTAAACCTAACCCTAACCCTAACCCTAACCCGAACCCTAGCCCTAACCCTAACCTGAACCCTAACCCTAACCCTAACCCTAACACTAACCCGAACGGTAACCCAAACCCTAACCCTAACCCTAACCCTAACCCGAACCCTAACCCTAACCCTAACCCGAACCCTAACCCTAACCCTAACTCGAACCCGAACCCTAACCCGAACCCTAACCCTAACCCTAATCCGAACCCTAAACCTAACCCTAACCCTAACCCTAACCCTAACCCGAACCCAACCCTAACCAGAACCCTAAACCGAACCCTAACACGAACCCTAACCCTAAACCGAACCCTAACACTAACCCTAACCCTAACCCGAACCCTAACCCTAACCTCAACCGGAATCCTAACCCTAACCCTAACGCGAACCCGAACTCTAACCCCTTACCCGAATCCTAACCCTAACCCGAACCCGAACCCTAACCCTAACCCTAACCCCGAACCCGAACCCTACCCTAACCCTAACCCTAAACCGAAACCTAACCCTAAACCTAACCCTAACACTAACCCTATCCTGAACCCTAACCCTAACCCTAACCCGAACCCTAACCCTAAACCTAAACCTAACCCGAACCCTAACCCTAACCCTAACCCGAACCCTAACCCGAACCCTAACCCTAAACCTAATCCGAACGCTAAACCTAACCCTAACCCTAACCCTAACCCTAACCCGAACCCAACCCTAACCAGAACCCTAAACCGAACCCTAACACGAACCCTAACCCTAAACCGAACCCTAACCCTAACCCTAAACCTAACCCGAACCCAACCCTAACCAGAACCCTAAACCGAACCCTAACACGAACCCTAAACCTAAACCGAACCCTAACCCTAACCCTAACCCTAACACGAACCCTAACCCTAACCTCAACCGAAACCCTAACCCTAAACCTAACCCTAACCCTAACACGAACCTGAAACCTAACCCCTTACCCGAATCCTAACCCTAACCCGAACCCTAAACCGAACCCTAACCCTAACCATAACACCGAACCCGAACCCTAACCCTAACCCTAACCCTAACCCGAACCCTAACCCGAACCCGAACCCTAACCCTAACCCGAACCCGAACCCTAAACCTAACCCTAACCCGAACCCTAACCCTAACATGAACCCTAACCCTAACCCTAACCCTAACCCGAACCCTAACCCTAACCCTAACCCGACACCTATCCCGAACCCTAACGCGAACCCTAACCGTAACCCTAACCCTAACCCTAACACTAACCCTAACCCTCACCCGAACCCTAACCCGAACCTGAACCCTAACCCTAACCCGAACCCTAACCCTAACCCAAACCCTAACCCTAAACCGAACCCTAACACTAACCCGAACCCTAACCCTAACCTGAACCTGAACCCTAACACTAACCCTATCCGGAACCCTAACCCTAACCCGAACCCTAACCCTAACCCAAACCCTAAACCTAACCTGAAACCTAACCCGAACCCTAACCCGAAACCTAACCCTAACCCGAACCCTAACCCTAACCATAACCCGAACCCGAACCCTAACCCTAACCCTAACCCTAACCCGAACCCTAACCCGAACCCTAACCCTAACCCGAACCCTAACCCGAACCCTACCCCTAACTCTAACCCAAACACTAACCCTAACCCTAACCCTAACCCGAACCTTAACTCTAACCCGAACCCTAACCCTAACCCTAACCCGAACCCGAACCCTAACCCGAACCCTAACCCTAACCCTAACCCAAACCCTAACCTGAACCCTACCCCTAACCCTAACCCTAACCCAAACCCTAACCCGAACCCTAACCCTAACCCTAACCCTAACCGGAACACTAACCCTAACCCTAACCCTAACCCGAACCCGAACCCGAAACCTAACCCGAACCCTAACACGAACCCTAACCAGAACCCTAAACCTAACCCTATTCCGAAACCTAACCCGAACCCTAACCCTAACCCGAACCCGAACACTAACCCTAACCTTAACCCTAACCCGAAACCTAACCCTAACACTAACCCTAACCCCAACCCTTACCCGAACCCTAACCCGAACCCTAACCCGAACCATAACCCTAAACCGAAAACTAACCCGAACCCTAACCCGATCCATAACCCGAACCCTAACCCTAACCCTAACCCGAACACTAACCCTAACCCTAACCCCAACCCTAACACGAACCCTAACCCTAACCCTTACCCGAACCATAACCCTAACCATAACACTAACCCGAACCCTAACCCTAACCCCTAACCCTAACCCTAAACCTAACCCGAACCCGAACCCTAAACCTAACCCTAAACCTTAACCCTAACCCGAACCCTAACACGAACCCTCACCCTAACCCTAACCCTAACCCTAACCCGAACCCTAACCCTAACCCGAACCCTAACCCTAACCCAAACCCTAACCCTAACCCTAACCCGAACCCGAACCCGAAACCTAACCCTAATCCTAAACCGAAGTCTAACCCTAACCCGAACCCTAACCCTAACCCTAACCCTAACCCGAACCCTAATCATAACCCTAACCCGAACCCTAAATCTAACCCGAACCCTAACCCTAACCTGAACCCGAACCCGAACCCTGACCCTAAACCGAACCCTAAGCCTAACCCTAACCCGAACTCTAACCCCAACCCGAACCCTAACCCGAACCCGAACCCTAACCCTAACCCTAACCCGAACCCTAACCATAACCCTAACCCGAACCCTAGCCCTAACCCGAACCCTAAACCTAACCCTAACCCGAATCCTAACCCTAAACCTAACCCGAAACCTAACCCGAACAATAACCCTAATCCTAACCCTAACCCAAACCCTAACCCTAACCCTAACCCGAACCCTAACCCTAACCCTAACCCGAACCCTAACCCTAACCCTAACCCTAAACCGAACCCTAACCCTAAACCTAAACCGAACACTAACCCTAAGCCTAACATGAACTCTAACCCTAACCCTAACCCGAACCCTAACCCTAACCCTAACCCGACCCCTAACCCGAACCCTAACACATACCCTAACCCTAACCTTAACCCTAACCCTAACCCGAACCCTAACCCTAACCCTAACCCTCACCCGAACCCTAACCCTAACGCGAACCCTAACCCTAAACCTAACACGAACCCTAACCCTAACCCGAACCCGAACCCTAACACATACCCTAACCCTAAACTTGAACCTAACCCTAACCCGAACCCTAATCCTAACCCTAACCCGAACTCTAACCCTAAACCTAACCCGAACCCTAACCCTAAGCCTAACATGAACTCTAACCCTAACCCGAACCCTAAGCCTAAACCTAACCCTAACCCGAACCCTAACCGTAACCGTAACCCGACCACTAACCCGAACCCTAACACATACCCTAACCCTAACCCTAACCCTAACCCGAACCCGAACCCTAACCCGAACCCTACCCCTAACCCTAATCCGAATCCTAACCGTAACCCTAACCCTATCCCGAACCCAAACCCTAACCCTAACCCTAACCCTAAACCTAACCCGAACCCTAACCCGAACACTAACCCGAACCCGAACCCTAACCCTAACCCTAACCCTAACGCGAACCCTAAACCTAACTCGAAACCTAACACTAACCCGAACCCTAACCCGAACCCGAACCCTAACCCTAACACTAACCCTAAACCGAACCCGAACCCTAACCCTAACCCTAACACTAACACTTACCCTAAACCTAACCCGAACCCTAACCCGAACCCAAAACCTAACCCTAACCCTAACCCTAACCCTAACCCTAACCCGAACCCTAACCCTAACCCGAACCCTAACACTAACCCGAACCCTAACCCTAACCCGAACCCGAACCCTAACCCTAACCTTAACCGGAACCCTAACCCTAACCCGAACCCTAACCCTAACCCAAACCCTAACCCTAACCCGAACCCTAACCCAAACCCTATCCCGAACCCTAAACCTAACCCGAACCCTAACCCTAACCCTAACCCGAACCCGAAACCTAACCCGAACCCTAACCCTAAACCTAACCCTAACACGAACCCTAACCATAACCCTAACCCGAACCTTAACCCTAACCCTACCCCGAACATTAACCCTAACCCTAAACCTAACCCTAAACCTAACCCTAACCCGAACCCTAACCCTAACCCTAACCCTAACCCTAACACAAAACCTAACCCTAACCCTAACCCTAACCCGAACCCTAACCTGAAACCTAAACCTAACCCTAAACCGAACCCTAACCCTAACCCTAACCCTAACCCTAACCCGAACACTAACCCTAACCCTAACCCTAACCCGAACCCTGACCCTAACCCTAACCCTAACCCTAAACGTAACCCGAAACTGAACCCTAACCCTAACACTAACCGTAACCAGAACCCGAACCCTAACTCTAACCCGAACCCTAACCCTAACACTAACCCTAACCCTAACCCGAACCCTAACCCTAACCCAAATCCTAACCCTAACCCGAACCCTAACCCAAACTCTAACACTAACCCGAACCCGAACCCTAACCCTAACCCGAATCCTAAACCTAACCCAAACCCTAACACTAACACTAACCCTAACCCGAACCCAAACCCTAACCCTAACCCTAACCCGAACCCTAACCCTAACCTGAACCCTGACCCAACCCTAACCCTAACCCGAACACTAACCCTAACCCTAACCCTAACCCGACACCTAAACCGAACCCTAACGCGAACCCTAACCCTAACCCTAACCCTAACCCGAACCTTAACCCTAACCCTACCCCGAACCTTAACCCTAACACTAACCCTAACCCTAAACCTAACCCGAACCCTAACCCTAACCCTAAACCTAACACTAACCCTAACCCTAACCCGAAACCTAACCCGAACCCGAACCCTAACCCTAACCCTAACCCTAACAAGAACCCTAATCTGAACCCTAAACCTAACCCTAAACAGAACCCTAACCCTAACCCTAAACCGAACCCTAACCCTAACCGCAACCCTAACCCTAACCCGAACCCTAACCCTAACCCTAACCCTAACCCGAACCCGAACCCTAACCCGAACCCTACACCTAACACTAATCCGAACCCTAACACTAACCCTAACCCCGAACCCGAACCCTAACCCGAACCCGAACCCTAACCCTAACCCGAACCCGAACCTTAACCCTAACCCTAGCCAGAACCCTAACCCTAACCCTAACCCGAACACGAACCCTAAACCTAACCCTAACCCGACACCTATCCCGAACCCTAACGCGAACCCTAACCCTAAGCCTAACCCTAACCCTAACCTTAACCCTACCCCTGACCCTAACCCTAACCCGAACCCTACCCCGAACACGAACCCTAACCCGAACCCGAAACCTATCCCTAACCCTAACCCTAACCCTAACCCTAACCCTAACACTAACTCGAACCCTAACCCTAACCCGAACACGAATCCTAACACTAACCCTAACCGGAACCCTAACCCTAACCCGAACCCTAACCCTAACCCAAACCCTAACCCTAACCCGAACCCTAAACCTAACCCTAACCCGAACTCTAACCCTAACATGAACCCTAACCCTAACCCTAACCCGAACCCGAAACCTAAGCCTAACCCTAACCCGTACCCGAACCCTAACCCTAACCCGAACCCTAACACTAACCCGAAACCTAACCCTAACCCGAACCCGAACCCTAACACTAACCCTAACCAGAACCCTAACCCTAACCCTAACCCTAACCCGAACCCTAACAACCTTACCCGAATCCTAACCCTAACCCGAACCCTAAGCCGAACCCTAACCCTAACCCTAACCCTAACCCCGAACCCGAACCCTAACCCTAAACCTAACCCTAAGCCTAACCCGAACCCGAACCCGAACCCTAACCCTAACCCGAAACCGAACCCTAACCCTAACCCTAACCCTCACCCGAACCCGAACCGTAACCCTAACCCGAACCCTAACCCGAATCCTACCCCTAACCCTAATCCGAACCCTAACCCTAACCCTAACCCTAACCCGAACCTTAACCCTAACCCGAACCCTAACCCTAACCCTAACCCTAACCCTAACCCGAACCCTAACCCGAACACTAACCCTAACCCTAACCCGAACCCTAACCCTAAACCTAACCCTAACCCTAAACCGAACCCTAACCCTAACCTTAACCGGAACCCTAACCCTAACCCTAACCCGAACCCGAACCCTAACCCCTTACCCGAATCCTAACCCTAACCCGAAACCTAACCCGAACCCTAACCATAACCCTAACACCGAACCCGAACCCTAACCCTAACCCTAAACCTAACCCGAACCCAACCCTAACCAGAACCCTAAACCGAACCCTAACACGAACCCTAACCCTAACCCGAACCCGAACCCTAACCCTAACCCGAACCCGAACCCTAAACCTAACCCTAACCCGAACCCTAACCCTAACACGAACCGTAACCCTAACCCTAACCCGAACCCGAAACCTAACCCTAACCCTAACCCGACACCTATCCCGAACCCTAACGCGAACCCTAACCCTAACCCTAACCCTAACCCTAACACTAACCCTAACCCTAACCCGAACCCTAACCCGAACCCGAACCCTAACCCTAACCCGAACCCTAACCCTAACCCAAACCCTAACCCTAAACCGAACCCTAACTCTAACCCGAACCCTAACCCTAACCTGAACCTGAACCCTAACACTAACCCTATCCGGAACCCTAACCCTAACCCGAACCCTAACCCTAACCCAAACCCTAACCCTAACCTGAACCCTAACCCGAACCCTAACCCGAAACCTAACCCTAACCCGAACCCTAACCCTAACCATAACCCGAACCCGAACCCTAACCCTAACCCTAAACCTAACCCTAACCCGAACCCTAACCCGAACCCTAACCCTAACCCGAACACTAACCCGAACCCTACACCTAACTCTAACCCAAACCCTAACCCTAACCCTAACCCTAACCCTAACCCGAACCTTAACTCTAACCCGAACCCTAACCCTAACCCTAACCCTAACCCGAACCCTAACCCGAACCCTAACCCTAACCCTAACCCAAACCCTAACCTGAACCCTACCCCTATCCCTAACCCTAACCCAAACCCTAACCCGAACCCTAACCCTAACCCTAACCCTAACCCGAACACTAACCCTAACCCTAACCCTAACCCGAACCCGAATCCGAACCCTAACCCGAACCCTAACCCGAACCCTAACCCTAACCCTAACACAAACCCTAACCTGAACCCTACCCCTAACCCTAACCCTAACCCAAACCCTAACCCGAACCCTAACCCTAACCCTAACCCGAACACTAACCCTAACCCTAACCCTAACCCGAACCCGAATCCGAACCCTAACCCGAACCCTAACCCGAACCCTAACCCGAACCCTAAACCTAACCCTATTACGAAACCTAACCCGAACCCTAACCCTAACCCGAACCCGAACACTAACCCTAACCTTAACCCTAACCCGAAACCTAACCCTAACACTAACCCTAACCCCAACCCTTACCCGAACCCTAACCCGAACCCTAACCCGAAACATAACCCTTACCCGAACCCTAACCCGAACCCTAACCCGAAACATAACCCTAAACCGAACCATAACCCGAACCCTAACCCGATCCATAACCCGAACCCTAACCCTAACCCTAACCCGAACACTAACCCTAACCCTAACCCGAACCCTAACACGAACCCTAACCCTAAACCTAACCCGAACCATAACCCTAACCATAACCCTAACCCGAACCCTAACCCTAACCCCTAACCCTAACCCTAAACCTAACCCGAACCCGAACCCTAACCCTAACCCTAAACCTTAACCCTAACCCGAACCCTAACCCGAACTCTCACCCTAACCCTAACCCTAACCCGAACCCGAACCCTAACCCTAACCCGAACCCTAACCCTAACCCAAACCCTAACCCTAACCCTAACCCGAACCCGAACCCGAACCCTAACCCTAATCCTAACCCGAAGTCTAACCCTAACACGAACCCTAACCCTAACCCTAACCCGAACCCTAATCCTAACCCTAACCCGAACCCTAAATCTAACCCGACCCCTCCCCCTAACCTGAACCCGAACCCGAACCCTGACACTAAACCGAACCCTAAGCCTAACCCTAACCCGAACTCTAACCCCAACCCGAACCCTAACCCGAACCCGAACCCTAACCCTAACCCGAACCCTAACCCTAACCCTAACCCGAACCCTATCCCTAACCCGAACCCTAATCCTAACCCTAACCCGAAGACTAAACCTAACCCTAACCCGAACCCTAGCCCTAACCCGAACCCTAAACCTAACCCTAACCCGAATCCTAACCCTAACCCTAACCCGAACCCTAACCCGAACAATAACCCTAATCCTAACCCTAACCCAAACCCTAACCCTAACCCTAACCCGAACCCTCACCCTAACCCTAACCCGAAACCTAAACCTAACCCTAACCCTAAACCGAACCCTAACCCTAAACCTAAACCGAACACTAACCCTAAGCCTAACATGAACTCTAAACCTAACCCTAACCCGAACCCTAACCCTCACCCTAACCCGACCCCTAACCCGAACCCTAACACATACCCTAACCCTAACCTTAACCCTAACCCTAACCTGAACCCTAACCCTAACCCTAACCCTAACCCGAACCCTAACCCTAACGCGAACCCTAACCCTAAACCTAACACGAACCCTAACCCTAACCCGAACCCGAACCCTAACACATACCCTAACCCTAACCCTAAACCTAACCCTAACCCGAACCCTAACCCTAACCCTAACCCGACCCCTAACCCGAACCCTAACACATACCCTAACCCTAACCCTAACCCTAACCCGAACCCGAACCCTAACCCGAACCCTACCCCTAACCCTAATCCGAATCCTAACCGTAACCCTAACCCTATCCCGAAACCTAACCCTAACCCTAACCCTAACCCTAAACCTAACCCGAACCCTAACCCGAACACTAACCCGAACCTGAACCCTAACCCTAACCCTAACCCTAACCCGAACCCTAACACTAACTCGAAACCTAACACTAACCCGAAACCTAACCCGAAACCGAACCCTAACCCTAACACTAACCCTAAACCGAACCCGAACCCTAACCCTAACCCTAACACTAACACTTACCCTAACCCTAACCCGAACCCTAACCCGAACCCAAAACCTAACCCTAACCCTAACCCTAACCCTAACCCTAACCCGAACCCTAACCCTAACCCGAACCCTAACACTAACCCGAAACCGAACCCTAACCCTAACCCTAACCCTCACCCGAACCCGAACCGTAACCCTAACCCGAACCCTAACCCAAATCCTACCCCTAACCCTAATCCGAACCCTAACCCTAACCCTAACCCTAACCCGAAACTTAACCCTAACCCGAACCCTAACCCAAACCCTAACCCTAACCCGAACCCTAACCCGAACACTAACCCTAACCCTAACCCGAACCCTAACACTAAACCTAACCCTAACCCTAAACCGAACCCTAACCCTAACCTTAACCGGAACCCTAACCCTAACCCTAACCCGAACCCGAACCCTAACCCCTTACCCGAATCCTAACCCTAACCCGAAACCTAACCCGAACCCTAACCATAACCCTAAACCCGAACCCGAACCCTAACCCTAACCCTAAACCTAACCCGAACCCAACCCTAACCAGAACCCTAAACCGAACCCTAACACGAACCCTAACCCTAAACCGAACCCTAACCCTAACCCTAACCATAACCCTAACCCTAACCCTAACCCGATCCCTAACCCTAACCATAACACTAACACTAACCCTAACCCGAACCCTAACCATAACCCTAACCCGAACCCTAACCCTAAACCGAACCCTAACCCTAAACCTAACCCTAACCCTAACCCGAACCCTAACCCTAACCTCAACCGAAACCCTAACCCTAACCCTAACCCTAACCCTAACACGAACCTGAAACCTAACCACTTACCCGAATCCTAACCCTAACCCGAACCCTAACCCGAACCCTAACCCTAACCATAACCCCGAACCCGAACCCTAACCCTAACCCTAACCCTAACCCGAACCCTAACCCGAACCCTAACACTAACCCTAACCCTAACCCTAACCCTAACCCGATCCCTAACCCTAACCATAACACTAACACTAACCCTAACCCGAACCCTAATCATAACCCTAACCCGAACCCTAACCCTAACCGTAACCCTAACCCTAACCCGAACCCAAACCCTAACCCTAACACCTAACCCTAACCCTAACCCTAACGCCAACCCTAACCCTAACCCTAAACCTAACCCGAACCCGAACCCTTACCCGAACCCTACCCCTAACCCTACACCGAACCCTAACCCTAACCTTAACCCTAACCCTAAACCTATACCGAACCTGAACCCTAACCCTAACCCTAACCCTAACCCTAACCCTAACCCGAACCCTACCCCTAACCCTAACCCGAACCCTAACCCGAACCCTGACCCTAACCCGAACCCGAACCCTACCCCTAACCCGAACCCTAACCCTAACCCGAACCCTAACCCTAATACTAACCCTAACCCGAAACCGAACCCTAACCCTAACCCGAACCCGAACCCTAACCCGAACCCAACCCTAACCCTAACACTAACCCTAAACCGAACCCGAAACCTAACCCTAACCCTAACCCTAACACTAACCCTGACCCTCACCCGAACCCTAACCCGAACCCGAACCCTAACCCTAACCCTAATCCTAACCCTAACCCTAACCCGAAACCTAACCCTAACCGAACCCTAACACTAACCCGAACCCGAACCCTAACCCTAACCCTAACAAGAACCCTAATCTGAACCCTAACCCTAACCCTAACCGAAACCCTAACCCTAACCCTAACCCGAACCCGAACCCTAACCCCTTACCCGAATCCTAACCTAACCCAAACCCTAACCCGAACCCTAACCCTAACCCTAACCCCGAACCCGAACCCTAACCCGAACCCGAACCCTAACCCTAACCATAACCCGAACCTTAACCCTAACCCTAGCCCGAACCCTAACCCTAACCCTAACCCGAACCCGAACCCTAAACCTAACCCTAACCCGACACCTATCCCGAACCCTAACGCGATCCCTAACCCTAACCCTAAGCCTAACCCTAACCCTAACCCTAACCCTACCCCTGACCCTAACCCTAATCCGAACCCTAACCCGAACACGAACCCTAACCCTAAGCCTTACCCTAACCCTAACCCTAAACCGACCCCTAACCCGAACCCTAACGCAAACCCTAAACCTAACCCTAACCCTAACCCTAACCCGAAACCTAATCCAAACACTAACCCTAACCCTAACCATAAACCGAACCCTAACCCTAACCCTAAACCTAACCCTTCCCCTAACCCTACCCCTAACCCTAACCCGAACCCTAACCCGAACCCTAACCCTATCCCAAACCTGAACCATAACCCTAAACCTAACCCTAACCCGAACCCTAACCCTAACCATAACCCTAACCTTAACCTTAACCGGAACCCTAACCATAAACCTAACCCGAAACCAAACCCTAACCGTAACCCTAACCCTAACCCGAACACTAACCCTAACCCCTAACCCTAAACCTAACCCTAACCCGAACCCTAACCCTAATCCTAACCCTAACCCGAACCCGAACCTAACCCGAACCCTACCCCTAACCCTAATCCGAACCCTAGCCCTAACCTTAACCCTAACCCTAACCCGAACCCGAACCCTAACCCTAACCCTAACCCTAACCTGAACCCTAACCCCTAACCCTAACCCTAACCCTAACCCGAACCCTAACCCTAACCCTACATCCTAAAACTAACCCTAACCCTAACCCGAACCCTAATCCTAAACCGAACCCTAACCCTAACCGGAAACTTAACCCGAACCCTAACCCTAAACCTAAACCGAACCCTACCCCTAACCGAAACCTAAACCAAACCCGAACCCTAACCCTAACACTAACCCTAAACCGAACCCGAACCCTAACCCTAACCCGAACCCGAACCCTAACCCGAACCCGAACCCTAACCGTAACACTAACCGTAAACCGAACCCGAACCCTAACCCTAAACCTAACACTAACCCTAAACCTAACCCGAACCCTAACCCGAAAACGAACCCTAACCCTAACCCTAACCTTAACCCTAACCCGAACCCTAACCCTAACCCAAACCCTAACACTAACCCGAACACTAAACCTAACCCGAACCCGAACCCTAACCCTAACCCTAACCGGAACCCTAACCCTAACCCGAACCCTAACCCTAACCCAAACCCTAACCCTAACACCAACCCTACCCTTAACCTAACCCGAACCCTAACCCTAACCCGATACCTAACCCTAACCCTAACCCAACCCGAACCCTAACCCTAACCCTAACCCTAACCCGAACCCTTACCCGAACCCTAACCCTAACACGCACCCTAACCCGAACCCTAACCCGAACCCTAACCCGAACCCTAACCCTAACCCTAACCCGAACCCTAACCGTAACCCTAACCCTAACCCGATCCCTGACCCTAACCCTAACCCTAACCTTAACACTAACCCGAAACCGAACACTAACCCTAACCCTAACCGTAACCCGAACCCGAATCCTAACCCTAACCCGAACCCTAACCCTAACACTAACCCTAACACTAACCCGAACCCTAACCCTAACCCAACCCTAACCCTAACCCGAAACCTAACCCAAACTCTAACCCTAACCCGAACCCGAAACCTAAACCTAACCCGAACCCTAACCCTAAACAGAACTCTAACACTAACACTAACGCTAACCCGAACCCGAACCCTAACCCTATCCCTAACCCAAACCCTAACCCTAACCTTAACCGGAACCCTAACCCTAAACTGAACCCGAACCCTAACCCTAACCCTAACCCTAACCCTAACCCTAACCCGAACCCGAACCCTAAACCTAACCCTAACCCGAACCCTAACCCTAACCCTAATCCTAACCCTAACCCGAATGGTAACCCTAACCCTAACCCCTACCCTAACCCTAACCCTAACCCGAACCCTAACCCTAACCCTAACCCTAACCCGTACCCGAACCCTAACCCGAACCCTACCCCTAACCCTAATCCGAACCCAAACCCTAACCCTAAACCTAACCCTAACCGCAACCCTAACCCTAACCCTAACCGCAACCCTAACCCTAACCCTAACCCTAACCCGAATCCTAACCCGTACCCTAAACCTAACCCTAACCCGAACCCTAACCCTAACCCTAACCCTAACCCGAACCCTAACCCTAAACTTAACCGGAACCCTAACACTAACCCTAACCCAAACCCGAACCATAACCCCTTACCCAAATCCTAACCCTAACCCGAACCCTAACCCGAACCCTAACCCTAACACTAATGCCGAACCCGAACCCTAACCCTAACCCTAACCCGAACCCTAACCCGAACCCTAACCCTAACCTGATCCCGAACCCTAACCCTAACCCGAACCCGAACCCTAACCCTAACCCTAACCCAAAACCTAACACTAAGCCGAACCCTAACCCTAACCCTAACCCTAACCCGAACCCCAACCCTAACCCTAACCCGACCCCTAACCCGAACCCTAACGCGAACCCTAACCCTAACCCTAACCCTAATCCTAACCCGAACCTTAACCCTAACCCTAACCTGAAACCTAACCCTAACCTTAAACCTAACCCTAACGCTAAACCGAACCCTAACCCTAACCCTCACCCTGCCCCGAACACTAACCCTAATCCTAACCCTAACCCGAACCCTAATCCGAACCCTAACCCTAACACTAATCCGAACCCTAACCCTAACCCGAACCTGAACCCTAACCCTAACACTAAACCGAACCCTAAACCTAACCTGAACCCTAACCCTAACCCTAACCCTAACCCGAACCCGAACCCTAACCCGAACCCTACACCTAACACTAATCCGAACCCTAACCCTAACCTTAATCCTAACCCTAACCCTAACCCGAACCCGAACCCGAACCCTAACCCGAACCCTACACCTAACACTAATCCGAACCCTAACCCTAACCTTAATCCTAACCCTAACCCTAACCCGAACCCGAACCCTAAACCTAACCCTAAGCCTAACCCTAACCCTAACCCGAAACCTAACCCTAACCCGAACCCTAACCCCTAACCCTAACCCTAACCGTAACCCTAACCCGAACCCTAACCCTAACCATACCTCCTAACCCTAACACTAACCCTAAACCGAACCCTAAACCTAACCCGAAACCTAACCCTAACCCGAACACTAACCCGAACCCTAAACCTAACCTGAACCCGAACCCTAACCCTAACCCTAACCCGAACCCAAACGGAACCCTAACCCTAACCGTAACCCGAACACTAACCCTAACCCTAACCCGAACCCTAAACCTAACCCTAAAACCAACACTAACCCGAACCCTAACCCTAACCCTAACCCGAACCCTAACCCTAACCCTAACCCTAACCCTAACCCAAACCCGAACCCTAACCCTAACCCTAACCCCTAACCCTAACCCTAAACGTAACCCGAACCCTAAACCTAACACTAACCCGAACCCGAACTCTAACCCTAACCCTAAACCCTAACCCTAACCCTAACCCGAACCTTAACCCTAACCGTAACCCTAACCCTAACCCGAACCCAAACCCTAACCCTAACACCTAAACCTAACCCTAACCCTAACGCGAACCCTAACCCTAACCCTAACCCTAACCCGAACCCGAACCCTAACCCGAACCCTACCCCTAACCCTAATCCGAACCCTAACCCTAACCTTAACCCTAACCTTAAACCTATACCGAACCCGAACCCACCAAACCCTAACCCTAACCCTAACCCTAACCCTAACCCTAACACTAAACCGAACCCTAAACCCTAACCCTAACCCTAAACCTAACCCTAACCCGAAACCTAACACTAACACTACCTCCTAAACCTAACCATAACCCTAACCCGAACCCTAACCCGAACCCGAACCCTAACCCTAACCCGAACCCTAACCCGAACCCTGACCCTAACCCGTACCCGAACCCTACCCCTAACCCGAACCCTAACCCTAACCCGAACCCTAACCCTAATACTAACCCTAACCCGAACCCGAACCCTAACCCTAACCCGAACCCTACCCCTAACCGAAACCTAAACCAAACCCGAACCCTAACCCTAACACTAACCCTAAACAGAACCCGAACCCTAACCCTAACCCGAACCCGAACCCTAACCCGAACCCGAACCCTAACCCTAACACTAACCGTAAACCGAACCCGAACCCTAACCCTAAACCTAACACTAACCCTAAACCTAACCCGAACCCTAACCCGAAACCGAACCCTAACCCTAACCCTAACCTTAACCCTAACCCGAACCCTAACCCTAACCCAAACCCTAACACTAACCCGAACACTAAACCTAACCCGAACCCGAACCCTAACCCTAACCCTAACCGGAACCCTAACCCTAACCCGAACCCTAACCCTAACCCAAACCCTAACCCTAACACCAACCCTACCCTTAACCTAACCCGAACCCTAACCCTAACCCGAAACCTAACCCTAACCCTAACCCAACCCGAACCCTAACCCTAACCCTAACCCTAACCCGAACCCTTACCCGAACCCTAACCCTAACACGCACCCTAACCCGAACCCTAACACGAACCCTAACCCGAACCCTAACCCTAACCCTAACCCGAACCCTAACCGTAACCCTAACCCTAACCCGATCCCTGACCCTAACCCTAACCCTAACCTTAACACTAACCCGAAACCGAACCCTAACCCTAACCCTAACCGTAACCCGAACCCGAATCCTAACCCTAACCCGAACCCTAACCCTAACACTAACCCTAACACTAACCCGAACCCTAACCCTAACCCAACCCTAACCCTAACCCGAAACCTAACCCAAACTCTAACCCTAACCCGAACCCGAAACCTAAACCTAACCCGAACCCTAACCCTAAACAGAACTCTAACACTAACACTAACGCTAACCCGAACCCGAACCCTAACCCTATCCCTAACCCAAACCTTAACCCTAACCTTAACCGGAACCCTAACCCTAAACTGAACCCGAAACCTAACCCTAACCCTAACCCTAACCCTAACCCGAACCCGAACCCTAAACCTAACCCTAAACCGAACCCTAACCCTAACCCTAATCCTAACCCTAACCCGAATGGTAACCCTAACCCTAACCCCTACCCTAACCCTAACCCTAACCCGAACCCTAACCCTAACCCTAACCCTAACCCGTACCCGAACCCTAACCCGAACCCTACCCCTAACCCTAATCCGAACCCAAACCCTAACCCTAACCCTAACCCTAACCCTAATCCGAACCCTAACCCTAACCGCAACCCTAACCCTAACCCTAACCCTAACCCGAACCCTAACCCGTACCCTAAACCTAACCCTAACCCGAACCCTAACCCTAACCCTAACCCTAACCCGAACCCTAACCCTAAACTTAACCGGAACCCTAACACTAACCCTAACCCAAACCCGAACCATAACCCCTTACCCGAATCCTAACCCTAACCCGAACCCTAACCCGAACCCTAACCCTAACACTAACGCCGAAACCGAACCCTAACCCTAACCCTAACCCGAACCCTAACCCGAACCCTAACCCTAACCTGATCCCGAACCCTAACCCTAACCCGAACCCGAACCCTAACCCTAACCCTAACCCAAACCCTAACACTAAGCCGAACCCTAACCCTAACCCTAACCCTAACCCGAACCCCAAACCTAACCCTAACCCGACCCCTAACCCGAACCCTAACGCGAACCCTAACCCTAACCCTAACCCTAATCCTAACCCTAACCTTAACCCTAACCCTAACCTGAAACCTAACCCTAACCTTAACCCTAACCCTAACGCTAAACCGAACCCTAACCCTAACCCTCACCCTGCCCCGAAACCTAACCCTAATCCTAACCCTAACCCGAACCCTAATCCGAACCCTAACCCTAACACTAATCCGAACCCTAACCCTAACCCGAACCTGAACCCTAACCCTAACACTAAACCGAACCCTAAACCTAACCTGAACCCTAACCCTAACCCTAACCCTAACCCGAACCCGAACCCTAACCCGAACCCTACACCTAACACTAATCCGAACCCTAACCCTAACCTTAATCCTAACCCTAACTCTAACCCGAACCCGAACCCTAAACCTAACCCTAAGCCTAACCCTAACCCTAACCCGAAACCTAACCATAACCCGAACCCTAACCCCTAACCCTAACCCTAACCGTAACCCTAACCCGAACCCTAACCCTAACCATACCTCCTAACCCTAACACTAACCCTAAACCGAACCCTAAACCTAACCCGAAACCTAACTCTAACCCGAACACTAACCCGAAACCTAACCCTAACCTGAACACGAACCCTAACCCTAACCCTAACCCGAACCCAAACGGAACCCTAACCCTAACCGTAACCCGAACACTAACCCTAACCCTAACCCGAACCCTAAACCTAACCCTAAAACCAACACTAACCCGAACCCTAACCCTAACCCTAACCCGAACCCTAACCCTAACCCTAACCCTAACCCAAACCCGAACCCTAACACTAACCCTAACCCCTAACCCTAACACTAACCGTAACCCGAACCCTAAACCTAACACTAACCCGAACCCGAACCCTAACCCTAACCCTAACCCCTAACCCTAACCCTAACCCTAACCCTAACCCGAACCCTAACCCTAACCGTAACCCTAACCCTAACCCGAACCCAAACCCTAACCCTAACACCTAAACCTAACCCTAACCCTAACGCGAACCCTAACCCTAACCCTAACCCTAACCCGAACCCGAACCCTAACCCGAACCCTACCCCTAACCCTAATCCGAACCCTAACCCTAACCTTAACCCTAACCTTAAACCTATACCGAACCCGAACCCACCAAACCCTAACCCTAACCCTAACCCTAACCCTAACCCTAACACTAAACCAAACCCTAAACCCTAACCCTAACCCTAAACCTAACCCTAACCCGAACCCTAACACTAACACTACCTCCTAAACCTAACCCTAACCCTAACCCGAACCCTAACCCGAACCCGAACCCTAACCCTAACCCGAACCCTAACCCGAACCCTGACCCTAACCCGTACCCGAACCCTACCCCTAACCCGAACCCTAACCCTAACCCGAACCCTAACCCTAATACTAACCCTAACCCGAACCCGAACCCTAACCCTAACCCGAACCCGAACCCTAACCCGAACCCACCCTAACCCTAACACTAACCCTAAACCGAACCCGAACCCTAACTCTAACCCTAACCCTAACACTAACCCTAACCCTAACCCGAAACCTAACCCAAACCCGAACCCTAACCCTAATCCTAACCCTAACCCTAACCCGAAACCTAACCCTAACCCGAACCCTAACACTAACCCGAACCCTAACCCTAACCCGAACCCGAACGCTAACCCTAACCCTAACCGGAACCCTAACCCTAACCCGAACCCTAACCCTAACCCAAACCCTAAACCTAACCCGAACCCTAACCCGAACACTAACCGGCACCCTAACCCTAACCCGAACCCTACCCTAACCCTAACCCGAACCCGAACCCTAATCCCTTACCCGAATCCTAACCCTAACCCGAACCCGAACCCTAACCCTAACCCTAACCCGAACCCTAACCCTAACCCGAACCCTGACCTAACTCTAACCCTAACCCGAACACTAAACCTAACCCTAACCCGACACCTAACCCGAACCCTAACGTGAACCCTAACCCTAACCCTAACCCTATCCCTAACCCGAACTTTAACCCTAACCCTACCCCGAAACTTAACCCTAACCCTAACCCTAACCCTAAACCTAACCCGAACCCTAACCCTAACACTAACCCGAACCCGAACCCTAACCCTAACCCTAACCCTAACAAGAACCCGAATCTGAACCCTAACCCTAACCCTAACCCGAACCCTAACCCTAACCCTAACCCTAACCCGAACCCTAAACCTAACCCTAACCCGAACCCTAACCCGAACCCTAACCCTAACCCTAACCCTAACCCTAACCCGAACCCTAACCCGAACCCTAACCCTAACCCTAACCCTAAACCTAACCCTAACCTGAACCCTAACTGTAACAATAACCCTAACCCTAACCCTAACACGTACCCTAACCCTAACCCTAACCCGAACCCTAACCCGAACCCTAACCCGAACCCTAACCCTAACCCTAACCCTAAACCTAACCCTAACCTGAACCCTAACCGTAACCATAACCCTAACCCTAACCCTAACACGAACCCTAACCCGAACCCTAACCCTAACCCGAACCCGAAACCTAACCCCTTACCCGAAACCTAACCCTAACCCGAACCCTAACACGAACCCTAACCCTAACCCTAACCCCGAACCCGAAACCTAACCCGAACCCGAACCCTAACCCTAACCCGAACCTGAACCTTAACCCTAACCCTAGCCCGAACCCTAACCCTAACCCTAACCCGAACCCGAACCCTAAACCTAACCCTAACCCGACACCTATCCCGAACCCTAACGCGAACCCTAACCCTAAGCCTAACCCTAACCTAACCCTAACCCTACCCCTGACCCTAACCCTAACCCGAACCCTAACCCGAACACGAACCCTAACCCTAACCCTAACCCTAACCCTAACCTGAACCCTAACCCTAACCTGAACCCTAACACTAACCCTAACCCGAACCCTAACACTAACCCGAACCCTAACCCTAAGCCTAACCCTAACCTAACCCTAACACTACCCCTGACCCTAAACCTAACCCGAACCCTAACCTGAACACGAACCCTAACCCTAACCCTAACCCTAACCCTAACCCTAAACCTAACCCGAACCCTAACCCTAACCTGAACCCTAACACTAACCCTAACCCGAACCCTAACACTAACCCTAACCGGAACCATAACCCTAACCCGAACCCTAACCCTAACCCAAACCCTAACCCTAACCCGAACCCTAAAACTAACCCTAACCCGAAATCTAACCCTAACCCGAACCCTAACCCTAACCCTAACCCGAACCCGAAACCTAAGCCTAACCCTAACCCGAACCCGAACCCTAACCCTAACCCGAACCCTAACACTAACCCGAACCCTAACCCTAACCCGAACCCGAACCCTAACACTAACCCTAACCAGAACCCTAACCCAAACCCTAACCCGAACCCGAACCCTAACAACCTTACCCGAATCCTAAACCTAACCCGAACCCTAACCCGAACCCTAACCCTAACCCTAACCCTAACCCCGAACCCGAACCCTAACACTAAACCTAACCCTAAGCCTAACCCGAACCCTAATCCGAACCCGAACCCTAACCCTAACCCGAAACCGAACCCTAACCCTAACCCTCACCCGAACCCGAACCGTAACCCTAACCCGAAACCTAACCCGAATCCTACACCTAACCCTAATCCGAACCCTAACCCTAAACCTAACCCTAACCCTAACTCGAACCTTAACCCTAACCCGAACCCTAACCCTAACACTAACCCTAACCCTAACCCGAACCCTAACCCGAACACTAACCCTAACCCTAACCCGAACCCTAACCCTAAAACTAACCCTAACCCTAAACCGAACCCTAACCCTAACCTTAACCGGAACCCTAACCCTAACCCTAACCCGAACCCGAACCCTAACCCCTTACCCGAATCCTAACCCTAACCCGAACCCTAACCCGAACCCTAACCATAACCGTAACCCCGAACCCGAACCCTAACCCTAACCCTAACCCGAACCCTAACCCGAACCCTAACCCTAACCCGAACCCTTACCCTAAACCGAACCCGAACCCTAAACCTAACACTAACCCGAACCCTAACCCTAACCTGAACCCTAACCCAAACCCGAACCCTAACCCTAACCCTAACCCTAACCCTAACCCGAACCCTTACCCGAACCCTAACCCTAACCCGAACCCTAACCCTAACCCTAACCCGAACCCTAACCCGAACCCTAACCCTAACCCGAACCCTTACCCTAAACCGAACCCGAACCCTAACCCTAACACTAACCCGAACACTAACCCTAACCTGAACCCTAACCCGAACCCGAACCCTAACCCTAACCCTAACCCTAACCCTAATCCGAACCCTTACCCGAACCCTAACCCTAACCGGAACCCTAACCCGAACCCTAACCCGAACCCTAACCCGAACCCTAACCCGAACCCTAACCCTAACCCTAACCCGAACCCTAACCGTAACGCTAACCATAACCCGAACCCTGAACCTAACCCTAACACTAACCCTAACACTAACCCGAAACCGAACCCTAACCCTAACCCTAACCGTAACCCGAACCCGAATCCTAACCCTAACCCGAACCCTAACCCTAACACTAACCCTAACACTAACCCGAACCCTAACCCTAACCCGAACCCTAACCCTAACCCGAAACCTAACCCAAACTCTAACCCTAACCCGAACCCGAAACCTAAACCTAACCCGAACCCTAACCCTAACCAGAACTCTAACACTAACACTAACGCTAACCCGAACCCGAACCCTAACCCTAACCCTAACCCAAACCCTAACCCTAACATTAACCGGAACCCTAACCCTAACCTGAACCCGAACCCTAACCCTAACCCTAACCCGAACCCTAACGCTAACCCGAACCCTAACTCTAACTCTAACCCGAACTCTAACCCTAACCCTAACCCTAACCCTAACCCTAACCCTAACCCGAACCCTAAACCTAACCCTAACCCGAACCCTAACCCTAAACCTAATCCTAACCCTAACCCGAACGGTAACCCTAACCCTAACCCCTAAACCTAACCCTAACCCTAACCCTAACCCGAACCCTAACCCTAACCCTAACCCTAACCCTAACCCGTACCCGAACCCTAAACCGAACCCTACACCTAACCCTAATCCGAACCCAAACCCTAACCCTAACCCTAACCCTAACCCTAACCCGAACCCTAACCCTAACCTTAACCGGAACCCTAACACTAACCCTAACACAAACCCGAACCATAACCCCTTACCCGAATCCCTACCCTAACCCGAACCCTAACCCGAACCCTAACCCTAAACCTAACGCCGAACCCGAACCCTAACCCTAACCCTAACCCGAACCCTAACCCGAACCCTAACCCTAACCCGATGCCGAACCCTAAACCTAACCCGAACCCGAACCCTAACCCTAACCCTAACCCAAACCCTAACACTAAACCGAACCCTAACCCTAACCCTAACCCGAACCCTAACCCTAACCCTAACCCGACCCCTAACCCGATCCCTAACGCGAACCCTAACCCTAACCCTAACCCTAATCCTAACCCGAAACTTAACCCTAACCCTAACCCGAAACCTAACCCTAACATTAACCCTAACCCAAACGCTAAACCGAAACCTAACCCTAACCCTCACCCTGCCCCGAACCCTAACCCTAATCCTAACCCTAACCCGAACCCTAAACCGAACCCTAACCCTAACCCTAACCCGAACCCTAACCCTAACCCTAACCCTAACCCGAACCCTAAACCTAACCATAACCCTAACACTAAGCCTAACCCGAACCCTAACCCTAACACTAACCCGAACCCTAACCCTAACCCGAACCTGAACCCTAACCCTAACACTAAACCGAACCCTAAACCTAACCTGAACCCTAACACTAACCATAACCCCAACCCGAACACGAACCCTAACCCGAACCCTACACCTAACACTAATCCGAACCCTAAACCTAAACTTAATCCTAACCCTAACCCTAATACGAACCCGAACCCTAACCCTAACCCTAAGCCTAACCCTAATCCTAACCCGAACCCTAACCCTAACCCGAACCCTAACCCCTAACCCTAACCCTAACCATAACCCTAACCCGAACCCTAACCCTAACCATACCTCCTAACCCTAACACTAACCCTAAACCGAACCCTAAACCTAACCCGAAACCTAACCCTAACCCGAACACTAACCCGAACCCTAACCCTAACCTGAACCCGAACCCTAACCCTAACCCAAACCCGAACCCAAAAGGAACCCTAACCCTAACCGTAACCCTAACACTAACCCTAACCCTAACCCTAACCCGAACCCTAAACCTAACCCTAACCCCAACACTAACCCGAACCCTAACCCTAACCCGAACCCTAACCCTAACCCTAACCCTAACCCTAACCCGAACCCTAACGCTAACCCTAACCCCTAACCCTAACCCTAAACGTAACCCGAACCCTAACCCTAACCCTAAACCTAACACTAACCCGAACCCGAACCCTAACCCGTACCCTACCCCTAACCCTAATCCGAAACCTAACCCTAACCCTAACCCTAACCCTAAACCGAACCCGAACCCTAACCCGAACCCGAACCCTAACCCTAACTCGAACCCTAACCCTATCCCGAACCCTAACCCGAAACCGAACCCTAACCCTAACCCTAACCGTAACCCGAACCCGAACCCTAACCCTAACCCGAACCCTAACCCTAACACTAACCCTAACCCTAACCCGAACCCTAACCCTAACGCGAACCCTAACCCTAACCCGAAACCTAACCCAAACTCTAACCCTAACCCGAACCTTAACCCTAACCCTAACCCGAACCTTAACCCTAACCCTAACCCTAACCCTAAACCTAACCCTAACCAGAACCCTAAACCTAACCCTAACCCTAACCCTAACCCGAACCCTAACCCAAACCTAACCCAAACCCGAACCCTAAACTGAACACTAACCCTAACCCTAACCCGAACCCTAACCCTAAACCTAACCCTAACTCGAACCCTAAACCTAAACCTAAACCTAACCCTAACCCTAACCCGAACCCTAACCCTAACCCTAACCCGAACCCTAACCCTAACCCTACCCCTAACCCTAACCCGAACCCGAAACCTAACCCGAACCCTACCCCTAACCCTAATCCGAACCCTAAAACTAACCCTAAACCTAACCCTAACCCGAAACCGAACCCTAACCCTAACCCGAACTCTAACACTAACACAAACGCTAACCCGAACCCGAACCCTAACCCTAACCCTAACCCGAACCCTAACCCTAACCTTAACCGGAACCCTAACCCTAACCTGAACCCGAATCCTAAACCTAACCCTAACCCGAAACCTAACGCTAACCCGAACACTAACCCTAACCCTATCCCTAACCCGAACCCTAACCCTAACCCTAACCCTAACCCTAACCCTAACCCAAACCCTAAACCTAACCCTAACCCGAAACCTAACCCTAACCCTAACCCTAACCCTAACCCGAACGGTAACCCTAACCCTAACCACTAAACCTAACCCCAACCCTACCCCTAACCCGAACCCTAAACCTAACCCTAACCCTAACCCTAACCCGTACCCGAACCCTAACCCGAACCCTACCCCTAACCCTAATCCGAACCCTAACCCTAACCCTAACCCTAACCTGAACGCTAACCCTAACCCGAACCCTAACCCTAACCCTAACCCGAACCCGAACCTTAACCCTAACCCGAACCCTAAAACTAACCCTAACCCTAAACCTAACCCGAAACCTAACTCGAACACGAACCCTACCCCTAACCCGAACCCTAACACTAAACCTAACCCTAACCCTAAACCGATCCCTAACCCTAAACTTAACTGGAACCCTAACCCTAACCCTAAGCCGAACCCGAACCCTAACCCCTTACCCGAATCCTAACCCTAACCCGAACCCTAACCCGAACCCTAACCATAACCCTAACCCCGAACCCGAACCCTAACCCTAACCCTAACCCTAACCCTAACCCAAACCCTAACCCTAACCCGAACCCGAACCCTGACCCTAAACCGAACACGAACCCTAACCCTAACACTAACCCGATCCCTAACCCTAACACTAAACCGAAACCTAAACCTAACCTGAACCCTAACCCTAACCCTAACCCTAACCCGAACCCTAACTCTAACCCTTACCCGACCGGTAACCCGAACCCTAACGCGAACCCTAACCCTAAACCTAAACCTAACCCGAACCTTAACCCTAACCGTAACCCGAAACCTGACCCTAACCCTAACCCTCACCCTAACCCTAAACCGAACCCTAACCCTAACCCTAAACCTAACCCGAACCCTAACCCTAACCCTAACCCAAACCCTAACCCGAACCCTACCCCTAACCCTAACCCTAACCCAAACCCTAACCCGAACCCTAACCCTAACCCTAACCCGAACCCGAACACTAACCCTAACCCTAACCCTAACCCTAACCTGAACCCTAACCCTAACCCGAACCCTAACCCTAACCGTAACCCGAACCCTAACCCTAACCCGAACCCTAACCCTAACCCGAAACCTAACCCTAACCCTAACCCGAACCCGAACCCGAAACCTAACCCTAATCCTAACCCGAAGTCTAACCCTAACCAGAACCCAAACCCTAACGCTAACCTGAACCCTAATCCTAACCCTAACCCGAACCATAAATCTAACCCGAACCCTAAC
This sequence comes from Urocyon cinereoargenteus, assembly GCA_032313775.1. Taxonomy (NCBI): domain Eukaryota; kingdom Metazoa; phylum Chordata; class Mammalia; order Carnivora; family Canidae; genus Urocyon; species Urocyon cinereoargenteus. Next base: position 379,739 of record JAVLSZ010000158.1, on the reverse strand, counting down.
CCTAACCTGAACCCGAACCCGAACTCTGACCCTACCGAAAACTAACCCTAACCCTAAACCGAACCCTAACCCCAACCCGAACCCTAACCCGAACCCGAACCCTAAACCTAACCCTAACCCGAACCCTAAACCTAACCCTAACCCGAACCCTAACCCTAACCCGAACCCTAACCCTAACCCTAACCCGAACCCTAAACCTAATCCTAACCCGAACCCTAACCCTAACCCGAACCCAAACCCTAACCCTAACCCGAATCCTAACCCTAACCCTAACCCGAACCCTAACCCGAACACTAAACCTAATCCTAACCCTAACCCAAACCCAAACCCGAACCCTAACCCGAACCCTAACACTAACCCTAACCCGAACCCTAACCCTAACCCTAACCCTAACCCTAACCCTAAACCGAACCCTAACCCTAAACCTAACCCGAACCCTAACCCTAATCCTAACATGAACTCTAAACCTAACCCGAACCCTAACCCTAACCCTAACCCGAACCCTAACCCTAACCCTAACCCGACCCCTAACCCGAACCCTAACACATACCCTAACCCTAAACTTAAACCTAACCCTAACCCGAACCCTAACCCTAACCCTAAATCTAACCCGAACCCTAACCCTAACACGAACACTAACCCTAAACCTAACCCGAACCCTAACCCTAACCCGAACCCGAACCCTAACACATACCCTAACCCTAACCTTAACCCTAAACCTAACCCGAACCCTAACCCTAACCCTAACCCGAACCCTAACCCTAAACCTAACCCGAACCCTAACCCTAAGCCTAACATGAACTCTAACCCTAACCCGAACCCTAACCCTAAACCTAACCCTAACCCGAACCCTAACCCTAACCCTAAGCCGACCCCTAACCCGAACCCTAACACATACCCTAACCCTAATCCTAACCCTAACCCGAACCCGAACCCTAAACCGAACCCTACCGCTAACCCTAATCCGAAACCTAACCCTAACCCTAACCCTATCCCGAACCCTAACCCTAACCCTAACCCTAACCCTAACCCTAACCCTAACCCGAACCCTAACCCAAACACTAACCCAAACCCGAACCCTAACCCTAACCCTAACCCTAACCCGAACCCTAACCCTAACCCGAACCCTAACACTAACCCGAATCCTAACCCGAACCCGAGCCCTAACCGTAAAACTAACACTAAACCGAACCCGAACCCTAACCCTAACCCTAACCCTAACACTAACCCTAACCCTAACCAGAACCCTAACCCGAACCCGAACCCTAACCCTAACCCTAAACCTAACCCTAACCCTAACCCTAACTCGAACCCTAACCCTAACCCGAACCCTAACACTAACCCGAACCCTAACCCTAACCCGAACCCGAACCCTAACCCTAACCCAAACCCTAACCCTAACACGAACCCTAACCAAAACACTAACCCTAACCCGAACCTGAACCCTAACCCTACCCCGAACCTCAACCATAACCCTAACCCTAACCCTAAACCTATCCCTAACCCGAACCCTAACCCTAACACTAACCCTAACCCGAAACCTAACCCTAACCCTAACCCTAACACGAACCCTAACCTGAACCCTAAACCTAACCCTAACCCGAACCCTAAACCTAACCCTAACCCTAACCCGAACACTAACACTAACCCTAACCCGAACCCGAACCCTGACCCTAACCCTAACCCTAACCCTAACCCTAACCCGAAACTGAACCCTAACCCTAACCCTAACCGTAACCCAAACCCGAACCCTAACTCTAACGCGAACCCTAACCCAAACTCTAACCCTAACCCGAACCCGAACCCTAACCCTAACCCGAACCCTAACCCTAACCCGAACCCTAACACTAACACTAACCCTAACCCGAACCAAAACCCTAACCCTAAACCTAACCCGAACCCTAACCCTAACCTTAACCGGAACCCTAACCCTAACCCTACCCCGAACCCGAACTCTAACCCCTTACCCGAATCCTAACCCTAACCCGAACCCTAACCCGAACCCTAACCCTTACCCGAATCCGAACCCTAACCCTAACCCGAACCCGAACCCTAACCCTAACCCTAACCCGAACCTTAACCCTAACCCTACCCCGAACCTTAACCCTAACCCTAACCCTAAACCTAAACCTAACCCTAACCCGAACCCGAATCCTAACCCTAACCCGAACACTAACCCGAACCCTAACCCTAACCCTTATCCGAACCCTAACCCTAACCCTAAACCTAACCCTAACCCTAACCCGAACTCTAACCCTAACCCTAACCCGAACCCTAACCCTAACCCTAACCCTATCCCGAACCTTAACCTGAACCCTAACCCTAACCCGAAACATAACCCTAACCCTAACCCTAACGCTAACCCTAAACCGAACCCTAACCCTAACCCTAACTGAACCCTAATCCGAACCCTAACCCTAACCCTAACGCTAACCCTAACAGTAACACTAACCCCTAAGCCTAACCCGAAACCTAACCCTAACCCTAACCCGAACCCGAACCCTAACACCTAACCCTAACCCGAAACCGAACCCTAAACCTAACCCTAACCCTAACCCTAACCCTAACCCTAACCGGAAACCGAACCCTAACCCTAACCCGAACCCTAAACCTAACCCTAACCCGAACCCTAACCCTAACATGAAACCTAACCCTAACCCTAACCTAACCCTAACCCTAACCCGAAAGCTAACCCTAACCCCTAACCCGAACCCTAACCCTAACACGAACCCTAACCCTAACCCGAACCCTAACCCTAACCCTAACCCTAACCCGAACGCTAACCCTAACCCGAACCCTAACCCTAACCCTAACCCTAACCCGAACCCTAACCCGAACCCTAACCCGAACCCTAACCCTAACCCTAACCCAAACCCTAACCATAACCCTACCCCTAACCCTAACCCTAACCCAAACCCTAACCCGAACCCTAACCCTAACCCTAACCCGAACCCGAACACTAACCCTAACCCTAACCCTAACCGGAACCCGAACCCGAACCCTAACCCGAACCCTAACCCGAACCCTAAACCGAACCCTAACCCTAACCCTATTCCGAAACCTAACCCGAACCCTAACCCTACCCCGAACCCGAACACTAACCCTAACCCTAACCCTAACCCGAACCCGAAACCTAACCCTAACCCTAACCCTTAACCCTAACCCTAAACCTAACCGGAACTCTCACCCTAACCCTAACCCTAACCCTAACCCGAACCCGAAACCTAACCCGAACCTTACCCCTAACCCTAATCGGAACCCTAACCCTAACCCTAAACCTAACCCGAACCCGAACCCTAACCCTAACCCTATCCCGAACCCGAACCCTAACCCTAAACCGAACCCTAACCCTAACCCGAACCCTAACCCTAACCCGAAACCTAACCCAAACCCTAACACGAACCCTAACATGAACCCTAACCCGAACCCTAACCCTAACCCTAAACCTAACCAGAACACTAAACCTAACCCTAACCCGAACCCGAACCCTAACCCGAACCCTAAACCTAACCCTTATACGAACCCTAACCCTAACCCGAACCCTAACCCTAACCCTAACCCTAACCCGAACGCTAACCCTAACCCGAAACCTAACCCTAACCCTAACCCTAACCCTAACCCGAAACCTAACCCGAAACCTAACCCGAACCCTAACCCTAACCCTAACCCAAACCCTAACCCGAACCCTACCCCTAACCCTAACCCTAACCCAAACCCTAACCCGAACCCTAACCCTAACCCTAACCCGAACCCGAACACTAACCCTAACCCTAACCCTAACCCTAACCCGAAACCTAACCCTATCCCGAACCCTAACCCTAACCGTAACCCGAACCCTAACCCTAACCCGAACCCTAACCCTAACCCGAAAACTAACCCTAACCCTAACCTGAACCCGAACCCGAAACCTAACCCTAATCCTAACCCGAAGTCTAACCCTAACCAGAACCCAAACCCTAACGCTAACCCGAACCCTAATCCTAACCCTAACCTGAACCCTAAATCTAACCCGAACCCTAACCCTAACGCGAACCCTAACCCAAACTCTAACCCTAACCCGAACCCGAACCCTAACCCTAACCCGAACCCTAACCCAAACCCGAACCCTAACACTAACACTAACCCTAACACGAACCCAAACCCTAACCCTAAACCTAACCCGAACCCTAACCCTAACCTTAACCGGAACCCTAACCCTAACCCTACCCCGAACCCGAACTCTAACCCCTTACCCGAATCCTAACCCTAACCCGAACCCTAACCCGAACCCTAACCCTAACCCGAATCCGAACCCTAACCCTAACCCTAACCCGAACCCTAACCCTAACCCTAACCCGAAACTTAACCCTTACCCTACCCCGAACCTTAACCCTAACCCTAACCCTAAACCTAAAACTAACCCTAACCCCAACCCTAACCCTAACCCTAACCCTAAACCGAAACCTAACCCTAACCCTAACCCTAACACGAACCCTATCCTGAACCCTAACCCTAACCCTAAACCGAACCCTAACCCTAAACGTAACCCGAACCCTAACCCTAACCCGAACCCGAACCCTAACACATACCCTAACCCTAACCTTAACCCTAAACCTAACCCGAACCCTAACCCTAACCCTAACCCGAACCATAACCCTAAACCTAACCCGAACCCTAACCCTAAGCCTAACATGAACTCTAACCCTAACCCGAACCCTGACCCTAACCCTAACCCTAACCCGAACCCTAACCCTAACCCTAAGCCGACCCCTAACCCGAACCCTAACACATACCCTAACCCTAATCCTAACCCTAACCCGAACCCGAACCCTAAACCGAACCCTACCGCTAACCCTAATCCGAACCCTAACCCTAACCCTAACCCTATCCCGAACCCTAACCCTAACCCTAACCCTAACCCTAACCCGAACCCTAACCCAAACACTAACCCAAACCCGAACCCTAACCCTAACCCTAACCCTAACCCGAACCCTAACCCTAACCCGAACCCTAACACTAACCCGAATCCTAACCCGAACCCGAGCCCTAACCGTAAAACTAACACTAAACCGAACCCGAACCCTAACCCTAACCCTAACCCTAACACTAACCCTAACCCTAACCAGAACCCTAACCCGAAACCGAACCCTAACCTTAACCCTAACCCTAACCCTAACCCTAACCCTAACTCGAACCCTAACCCTAACCCGAACCCTAACACTAACCCGAACCCTAACCCTAACCCGAACCCGAACCCTAACCCTAACCTTAACCGGAACCCTAACCCTAACCCGAACCCTAACCCTAACCCAAACCCTAACCCTAACCCGAACCCTAACCCGAACCCTAACCCTAAACCTAACCCTAACACGAACCCTAACCAAAACACTAACCCTAACCCGAACCTGAAACCTAACCCTACCCCGAACCTCAACCATAACCCTAACCCTAACCCTAAACCTATCCCTAACCCGAAACCTAACCCTAACACTAACCCTAACCCGAAACCTAACCCTAACCCTAACCCTAACACGAACACTAACCTGAACCCTAAACCTAACCCTAACCCGAACCCTAAACCTAACCCTAACCCTAACCCGAACACTAACCCTAACCCTAACCCGAACCCGAACCCTGACCCTAACCCTAACCCTAACCCTAACCCTAACCCGAAACTGAACCCTAACCCTAACCCTAACCGTAACCCAAACCCGAACCCTAACTCTAACCCGAACCCTAACCCTAACACTAACCCTAACCCTATCCCGAACCCTAACCCTAACCCGAACCCTAACCCTAACGTGAACCCTAACCCAAACTCTAACCCTAACCCGAACCCGAACCCTAACCCTAACCCGAACCCTAACCCTAACCCGAACCCTAACACTAACACTAACCCTAACACGAACCCAAACCCTAACCCTAAACCTAACCGAAACCCTAACCCTAACCTTAACCGGAACCCTAACCCTAACCCTACCCCGAACCCGAACTCTAACCCCTTACCCGAATCCTAACCCTAACCCGAACCCTAACCCGAACCCTAACCCTAACCCGAATCCGAACCCTAACCCTAACCCTAACCCGAACCCTAACCCTAACCCTAACCCGAAACTTAACCCTTACCCTACCCCGAACCTTAACCCTAACCCTAACCCTAAACCTAAACCTAACCCTAACCCCAACCCTAACCCTAACCCAAACCCTAAACCGAAACCTAACCCTAACCCTAACCCTAACACGAACCCTATCCTGAACCCTAACCCTAACCCTAAACCGAACCCTAACCCTAAACGTAACCCGAACCCTAACCCTAACCCGAACCCGAACCCTAACACATACCCTAACCCTAACCTTAACCCTAAACCTAACCCGAACCCTAACCCTAACCCTAACCCGAACCCTAAACCTAAACCTAACCCGAACCCTAACCCTAAGCCTAACATGAACTCTAACCCTAACCCGAACCCTGACCCTAACCCTAACCCTAACCCGAACCCTAACCCTAACCCTAAGCCGACCCCTAACCCGAACCCTAACACATACCCTAACCCTAATCCTAACCCTAACCCGAACCCGAACCCTAAACCGAACCCTACCGCTAACCCTAATCCGAACCCTAACCCTAACCCTAACCCTATCCCGAACCCTAACCCTAACCCTAACCCTAACCCTAACCCTAACCCGAACCCTAACCCAAACACTAACCCGAACCCGAACCCTAACCCTAACCCTAACCCTAACCCGAACCCTAACCCTAACCCGAACCCTAACACTAACCCGAATCCTAACCCGAACCCGAGCCCTAACCGTAAAACTAACACTAAACCGAACCCGAACCCTAACCCTAACCCTAACCCTAACACTAACCCTAACCCTAACCAGAACCCTAACCCGAAACCGAACCCTAACCTTAACCCTAACCCTAACCCGAACCCTAACCCTAACTCGAACCCTAACCCTAACCCGAACCCTAACACTAACCCGAACCCTAACCCTAACCCGAACCCGAACCCTAACCCTAACCTTAACCGGAACCCTAACCCTAACCCGAACCCTAACCCTAACCCAAACCCTAACCCTAACCCGAACCCTAACCCGAACCCTAACCCTAAACCTAACCCTAACACGAACCCTAACCAAAACACTAACCCTAACCCGAACCTGAACCCTAACCCTACCCCGAACCTCAACCATAACCCTAACCCTAACCCTAAACCTATCCCTAACCCGAAACCTAACCCTAACACTAACCCTAACCCGAAACCTAACCCTAACCCTAACCCTAACACGAACACTAACCTGAACCCTAAACCTAACCCTAACCCGAACCCTAAACCTAACCCTAACCCTAACCCGAACACTAACCCTAACCCTAACCCGAACCCGAACCCTGACCCTAACACTAACCCTAACCCTAACCCTAACCCGAAACTGAACCCTAACCCTAACCCTAACCGTAACCCAAACCCGAACCCTAACTCTAACCCGAACCCTAACCCTAACACTAACCCTAACCCTATCCCGAACCCTAACCCTAACCCGAACCCTAACCCTAACGCGAACCCTAACCCAAACTCTAACCCTAACCCGAACCCGAACCCTAACCCTAACCCGAACCCTAACCCTAACCCGAACCCTAACACTAACACTAACCCTAACACGAACCCAAACCCTAACCCTAAACCTAACCCGAACCCTAACCCTAACCTTAACCGGAACCCTAACCCTAACCCTACCCCGAACCCGAACTCTAACCCCTTACCCGAATCCTAACCCTAACCCGAACCCTAACCCGAACCCTAACCCTAACCCGAATCCGAACCCTAACCCTAACCCTAACCCGAACCCTAACCCTAACCCTAACCCGAAACTTAACCCTTACCCTACCCCGAACCTTAACCCTAACCCTAACCCTAAACCTAAACCTAACCCTAACCCCAACCCTAACCCTAACCCTAACCCTAAACCGAAACCTAACCCTAACCCTAACCCTAACACGAACCCTATCCTGAACCCTAACCCTAACCCTAAACCGAACCCTAACCCTAAACGTAACCCGAACCCTAACCCTAACCCGAACCCGAACCCTAACACATACCCTAACCCTAACCTTAACCCTAAACCTAACCCGAACCCTAACCCTAACCCTAACCCGAACCCTAACCCTAAACCTAACCCGAACCCTAACCCTAAGCCTAACATGAACTCTAACCCTAAACCGAACCCTAACCCTAACCCTAACCCTAACCCGAACCCTAACCCTAACCCTAACCCGACCCCTAACCCGAACCCTAACACATACCCTAACCCTAATCCTAACCCTAACCCGAACCCGAACCCTAAACCGAACCCTACCGCTAACCCTAATCCGAACCCTAACCCTAACCCTAACCCTATCCCGAACCCTAACCCTAACCCTAACCCTAACCCTAACCCGAACCCTAACCCAAACACTAACCCGAACCCGAACCCTAACCCTAACCCTAACCCTAACCCGAACCCTAACCCTAACCCGAACCCTAACACTAACCCGAATCCTAACCCGAACCCGAGCCCTAACCGTAAAACTAACACTAAACCGAACCCGAACCCTAACCCTAACCCTAACCCTAACACTAACCCTAACCCTAACCAGAACCCTAACCCGAAACCGAACCCTAACCTTAACCCTAACCCTAACCCTAACCCTAACCCTAACTCGAACCCTAACCCTAACCCGAACCCTAACACTAACCCGAACCCTAACCCTAACCCGAACCCGAACCCTAACCCTAACCTTAACCGGAACCCTAACCCTAACCCGAACCCTAACCCTAACCCAAACCCTAACCCTAACCCGAACCCTAACCCGAACCCTAACCCTAAACCTAACCCTAACACGAACCCTAACCAAAACACTAACCGTAACCCGAACCTGAACCCTAACCCTACCCCGAACCTCAACCATAACCCTAACCCTAACCCTAAACCTATCCCTAACCCGAAACCTAACCCTAACACTAACCCTAACCCGAAACCTAACCCTAACCCTAACCCTAACACGAACACTAACCTGAACCCTAAACCTAACCCTAACCCGAACCCTAAACCTAACCCTAACCCTAACCCGAACACTAACACTAACCCTAACCCGAACCCGAACCCTGACCCTAACCCTAACCCTAACCCTAACCCTAACCCGAAACTGAACCCTAACCCTAACCCTAACCGTAACCCAAACCCGAACCCTAACTCTAACGCGAACCCTAACCCAAACTCTAACCGTAACCCGAACCCGAACCCTAACCCTAACCCGAACCCTAACCCTAACCCGAACCCTAACACTAACACTAACCCTAACCCGAACCAAAACCCTAACCCTAAACCTAACCCGAACCCTAACCCTAACCTTAACCGGAACCCTAACCCTAACCCTACCCCGAACCCGAACTCTAACCCCTTACCCGAATCCTAACCCTAACCCGAACCCTAACCCGAACCCTAACCCTTACCCGAATCCGAACCCTAACCCTAACCCGAACCCGAACCCTAACCCTAACCCTAACCCGAAACTTAACCCTAACCCTACCCCGAACCTTAACCCTAACCCTAACCCTAAACCTAAACCTAACCCTAACCCGAACCCGAATCCTAACCCTAACCCGAACACTAACCCGAACCCTAACCCTAACCCTTATCCGAACCCTAACCCTAACCCTAAACCTAACCCTAACCCTAACCCGAACTCTAACCCTAACCCTAACCCGAACCCTAACCCTAACCCTAACCCTATCCCGAACCTTAACCTGAACCCTAACCCTAACCCGAAACATAACCCTAACCCTAACCCTAACGCTAACCCTAAACCGAACCCTAACCCTAACCCTAACTGAACCCTAATCCGAACCCTAACCCTAACCCTAACCCTAACCCTAACAATAACACTAACCCCTAAGCCTAACCCGAAACCTAACCCTAACCCTTACCCGAATCCGAACCCTAACCCTAACCCGAACCCGAACCCTAACCCTAACCCTAACCCGAACCTTAACCCTAACCCTACCCCGAACCTTAACCCTAACCCTAACCCTAACCCGAAAGCTAACCCTAACCCCTAACCCGAACCCTAACCCTAACACGAACCCTAACCCTAACCCGAACCCTAACCCTAACCCTAACCCTAACCCGAACGCTAACCCTAACCTGAACCCTAACCCTAACCCTAACCCTAACCCGAACCCTAACCCGAACCCTAACTCGAACCCTAACCCTAACCCTAACCCAAACCCTAACCATAACCCTACCCCTAACCCTAACCCTAACCCAAACCCTAACCCGAACCCTAACCCTAACCCTAACCCGAACCCGAACACTAACCCTAACCCTAACCCTAACCGGAACCCGAACCCGAACCCTAAACCGAACCCTAAACCGAACCCTAACCCTAACCCTATTCCGAAACCTAACCCTAACCCTAACCCTAACCCGAACCCGAACCCTAACCCTAACCCTAACCCTTAACCCTAACCCTAAACCTAACCGGAACCCTCACCCTAACCCTAACCCTAACCCTAACCCGAACTCGAAACCTAACCCGAACCTTACCCCTAACCCTAATCGGAACCCTAACCCTAACCCTAAACCTAACCCGAACCCGAACCCTAACCCTAACCCTATCCCGAACCCGAACCCTAACCCTAAACCGAACCCTAACCCTAACCCGAACCCTAACCCTAACCCGAAACCTAACCCAAACCCTAACCCGAACCCTAACCTGAACCCTAACCCGAACCCTAACCCTAACCCTAAACCTAACCCGAACACTAAACCTAACCCTAACCCAAACCCGAACCCTAACCCGAACCCTAAACCTAACCCTTATACGAACCCTAACCCTAACCCGAACCCTAACCCTAACCCTAACCCTAACCCGAACGCTAACCCTAACCCGAAACCTAACCCTAACCCTAACCCTAACCCGAAACCTAACCCGAAACCTAACCCGAACCCTAACACTAACCCTAACCCAAACCCTAACCCGCACCCTACCCCTAACCCTAACCCTAACCCAAACCCTAACCCGAACCCTAACCCTAACCGTAACCCGAACCCGAACACTAACCCTAACCCTAACCCTAACCCTAACCCGAACCCTAACCCTATCCCGAACCCTAACCCTAACCGTAACCCGAACCCTAACCCTAACCCGAACCCTAACCCTAACCCGAAAACTAACCCTAACCCTAACCCGAACCCGAACCCGAAACCTAACCCTAATCCTAACCCGAAGTCTAACCCTAACCAGAACCCAAACCCTAACGCTAATCCGAACCCTAATCCTAACCCTAACCCGAACCCTAAATCTAACCCGAACCCTAACCCTAACCTGAACCCGAACCCGAACTCTGACCCTACCCGAAACCTAACCCTAACCCTAAACCGAAACCTAACCCCAACCCGAACCCTAACCCGAACCCGAACCCTAAACCTAACCCTAACCCGAACCCTAACCCTAACCCTAACCTGAACCCTAACCCTAACCCGAACCCTAACCCTAACCCTAACCCGAACCCTAAACCTAATCCTAACCCGAACCCTAACCCTAACCCGAACCCAAACCCTAACCCTAACCCGAATCCTAACCCTAACCCTAACCCGAACCCTAACCCGAACACTAAACCTAATCCTAACCCTAACCCAAACCCAAACCCGAACCCTACCCCGAACCCTAACACTAACCCTAACCCGAACCCTAACCCTAACCCTAACCCTAACCCTAACCCTAAACCGAACCCTAACCCTAAACCTAACCCGAACCCTAACCCTAATACTAACATGAACTCTAACCCTAACCCGAACCCTAACCCTAACCCTAACCCGAACCCTAACCCTAACCCTAACCCGACCCCTAACCCGAACCCTAACACATACCCTAACCCTAACCTTAACCCTAACCCTAACCCGAACCCTAACCCTAACCCTAACTCTAACCCGAACCCTAACCCTAACACGAACCCTAACCCTAAACCTAACCCGAACCCTAACCCTAACCCGAACCCGAACCCTAACACATACCCTAACCCTAACCTTAACCCTAAACCTAACCCGATCCCTAACCCTAACCCTAACCCAAACCCTAACCCTAAACCTAACCCGAACCCTAACCCTAAGCCTAACATGAACTCTAACCCTAACCCGAACCCTAACCCTAACCCTAACCCTAACCCGAACCCTAACCCTAAACCTAAGCCGACCCCTAACCCGAACCCTAACACATACCCTAACCCTAATCCTAACCCTAACCCGAACCCGAACCCTAAACCGAACCCTACCGCTAACCCTAATCCGAACCCTAACCCTAACCCTAACCCTATCCCGAACCCTAACCCTAACCCTAACCCTAACCCTAACCCGAACCCTAACCCAAACACTAACCCGAAACCGAACCCTAACCCTAACCCTAACCCTAACCCTAACCCGAACCCTAACCCTAACACGAACCCTAACACTAACCCGAATCCTAACCCGAACCCGAAACCTAACCGTAAAACTAACACTAAACCGAACCCGAACCCTAACCCTAACCCTAACCCTAACACTAACCCTAACCCTAACCAGAACCCTAAACCGAACCCGAACCCTAACCCTAACCCTAACCCTAACCCTAACCCGAACCCTAACCCTAACCCGAACCCTAACACTAACCCGAACCCTAACCCTAACCCGAACCCGAACCCTAACCCTAACCGTAACCGGAACCCTAACCCTAACCCGAACCCTAACACAAACCCAAACCCTAACCCTAACCCGAACCCTAACCCGAACCCTAACCCTAAACCTAACCCTAACACGAACCCTAACCAAAACACTAACCCTAACCCGAACCTGAACCCTAACCCTACCCCGAACCTCAACCATAACCCTAACCCTAACCCTAAACCTATCCCTAACCCGAACCCTAACCCTAACACTAACCCTAAACCGAAACCTAACCCTAACCCTAACCCTAACCCGAACCCTAACCTGAACCCTAAACCTAACCCTAACCCGAACCCTAACCCTAACCCTAACCCTAACCCGAACACTAACCCTAAACCTAACCCGAACCCGAACCCTGACCCTAACCCTAACCCTAACCCTATACCTAACCCGAAACTGAACCCTAACCCTAACCCTAACCGTAACCCAAACCTGAACCCTAACTCTAACCCGAACCCTAACCCTAACACTAACCCTAACCCTATCCCGAACCCTAACCCTAACCCGAACCCTAACCCTAACGCGAACCCTAACCCAAACTCTAACCCTAACCCGAACCCGAACCCTAACCCTAACCCGAACCCTAACCTTAACCCGAACCCTAACACTAACACTAACCCTAACACGAACCCAAACCCTAACCCTAAACCTAACCCGAACCCTAACCCTAACCTTAACCGGAACCCTAACCCTAACCCTACCCCGAACCCGAACTCTAACCCCTTACCCGAATCCTAAACCTAACCCGAACCCTAACCCGAACCCTAACCCTAACCCTAACCCGAATCCGAACCCTAACCCTAACCCTAACCCGAACCCTAACCCTAACCCTAACCCGAAACTTAACCCTTACCCTACACCGAACCTTAACCCTAACCCTAACCCTAAACCTAAACCTAACCCTAACCCGAACCCTAACCCTAACCCTAACCCTAAACCGAAACCTAACCCTAACCCTAACCCTAACACGAACCCTATCCTGAACCCTAACCCTAACCCTAAACCGAACCCTAACCCTAAACGTAACCCGAACCCTAACCCTAACCCTAACCCTAACCCTAACCCGAACCCTAACCCTAACCCTAACCCGAACCCTAACCCTAACCCTAACCCTAACACTAACCCGAACGGTAACCCTAACCCTAACCCCTAACCTAACCCTAAACCTAACCCTAACCCAAACCCTAACCCTAACCCTAACCCTAACCCTAACCCTAACCCTAACTCGAACCCGAACCCTAACCCGAACCCTAACCCTAACCCTAATCCGAACCCTAACCCTAACCCTAACCCTAACCCTAACCCGAACCCAACCCTTACCAGAACCCTAAACCGAACCCTAACACGAACCCTAACCCTAAACTGAACCCTAACCCTAACACTAACCCTAACCCGAACCCTAACCCTAACCTCAACCGGAACCCTAACCCTAACCCTAACGCGAACCCGAACTCTAACCCCTTACCCGAATCCTAACCCTAAACCGAACCCGAACCCTAACCCTAAACCTAACCCCGAACCCGAACCCTACCCTAACCCTAACCATAACCCGAACCCTAACCCTAACCCTAACCCTAACCCTAACCTGAACCCTAACCCTAACCCTAACCCGAACCCTAACCCTAACCCTAACCCTAACTCGAACCCGAACCCTAACCCGAACCCTAACCCTAACCCTAATCCGAACCCTAAACCTAACCCTAACCCTAACCCTAACCCTAACCCGAACCCAACCCTAACCAGAACCCTAAACCGAACCCTAACACGAACCCTAACCCTAACCCGAACCCTAACCCTAACCTCAACCGGAATCCTAACCCTAACCCTAACGCGAACCCGAACTCTAACCCCTTACCCGAATCCTAACCCTAACCCGAACCCGAACCCTAACCGTAACCCTAACCCCGAACCCGAACCCTACCCTAACCCTAACCCTAAACCGAAACCTAACCCTAAACCTATCCCTAACACTAACCCTATCCTGAACCCTAACCCTAACCCTAACCCGAACCCTAAACC
>JAVLSZ010000158.1:330000-362500 GCA_032313775.1 Urocyon cinereoargenteus | reverse complement strand
AAACCCAAACCCTAACCCTAACCCGAACCCTAACCCGAACCCTAACCCTAAACCTAACCCTAACACGAACCCTAACCAAAACACTAACCCTAACCCGAACCTGAACCCTAACCCTACCCCGAACCTCAACCATAACCCTAACCCTAACGCTAAACCTATCCCTAACCCGAAACCTAACCCTAACACTAACCCTAACCCGAAACCTAACCCTAACCCTAACCCTAACCCGAACCCTAACCTGAACCCTAAACCTAACCCTAACCCGAACCCTAACCCTAACCCTAACCCTAACCCGAACACTAACCCTAACCCTAACCCGAACCCGAACCCTGACCCTAACCCTAACCCTAACCCTAACCCTAACCCGAAACTGAACCCTAACCCTAACCCTAACCGTAACCCAAACCCGAAACCTAACTCTAACCCGAACCCTAACCCTAACACTAACCCTAACCCTATCCCGAACCCTAACCCTAACCCGAACCCTAACCCTAACGCGAACCCTAACCCAAACTCTAACCCTAACCCGAACCTGAACCCTAACCCTAACCCGAACCCTAACCCTAACCCGAACCCTAACACTAACACTAACTCTAACACGAACCCAAACCCTAACCCTAAACCTGCCCGAACCCTAACCCTAACCTTAACCGGAACCCTAACCCTAACCCTACCCCGAACCCGAACTCTAACCCCTTACCCGAATCCTAACCCTAACCCGAACCCTAACCCTAACCCGAATCCGAACCCTAACCCTAACCCTAACCCGAACCCTAACCCTAACCCTAACCCGAAACTTAACCCTTACCCTACCCCGAACCTTAACCCTAACCCTAACCCTAAACCTAAACCTAACCCTAACCCGAACCCTAACCCTAACCTTAACCCTAAACCGAAACCTAACCCTAACCCTAACCCTAACACGAACCCTATCCTGAAACCTAACCCTAACCCTAAACCGAACCCTAACCCTAAACGTAACCCGAACCCTAACCCTAACCCTAACCCTAACCCTAACTCGAACCCGAACCCTAACCCGAACCCTAACCCTAACCCTAATCCGAACCCTAACCCTAACCCTAACCCTAACCCTAACCCGAACCCAACCCTTACCAGAACCCTAAACCGAACCCTAACACTAACCCTAACCCTAAACTGAACCCTAACCCTAACCCTAACCCTAACCCGAACCCTAACCCTAACCTCAACCGGAACCCTAACCCTAACCCTAACGCGAACCCGAACTCTAACCCCTTACCCGAATCCTAACCCTAACCCGAACCCGAACCCTAACCCTAAACCTAACCCCGAACCCGAACCCTACCCTAACCCTAACCATAACCCGAACCCTAACCCTAACCCTAACCCTAACCCTAACCCGAACCCTAACCCTAACCCTAACCCGAACCCTAACCCTAACCCTAACCCTAACTCGAACCCGAACCCTAACCCGAACCCTAACCCTAACCCTAATCCGAACCCTAAACCTAACCCTAACCCTAACCCTAACCCTAACCCGAACCCAACCCTAACCAGAACCCTAAACCGAACCCTAACACGAACCCTAACCCTAAACCGAACCCTAACACTAACCCTAACCCTAACCCGAACCCTAACCCTAACCTCAACCGGAATCCTAACCCTAACCCTAACGCGAACCCGAACTCTAACCCCTTACCCGAATCCTAACCCTAACCCGAACCCGAACCCTAACCCTAACCCTAACCCCGAACCCGAACCCTACCCTAACCCTAACCCTAAACCGAAACCTAACCCTAAACCTATCCCTAACACTAACCCTATCCTGAACCCTAACCCTAACCCTAACCCGAACCCTAAACCTAATCCTAAACCTAACCCGAACCCTAACCCTAACCCTAACCCGAACCCTAACCCGAACCCTAACCCTAACCCTAATCCGAACCCTAACCCTAACCCTAACCCTAACCCTAACCCTAACCCTAACCGGAACCCAACCCTAACCAGAACCCTAAACCGAACCCTAACACGAACCCTAACCTAAACCGAACCCTAACCCTAACCCTAAACCTAACCCGAACCCAACCCTAACCAGAACCCTAAACCGAACCCTAACACGAACCCTAACCCTAAACCGAACCCTAACCCTAACCCTAAACCTAACCCGAACCCTAACCCTAACCTCAACCGAAACCCTAACCCTAACCCTAACCCTAACCCTAACACGAACCTGAAACCTAACCCCTTACCCGAATCCTAACCCTAACCCGAACCCTAACCCGAACCCTAACCCTAACCATAACCCCGAACCCGAACCCTAACCCTAACCCTAAACCTAACCCGAACCCTAACCCGAACCCGAACCCTAACCCTAACCCGAACCCGAACCCTAAACCTAACCCTAACCCGAACCCTAACCCTAACACGAACCCTAACCCTAACCCTAACCCTAACCCGAACCCTAACCCTAACCCTAACCCGACACCTATCCCGAACCCTAACGCGAACCCTAACCGTAACCCTAACCCTAACCCTAACACTAACCCTAACACTAACCCGAATCCTAACCCGAACCCGAAACCTAACCGTAAAACTAACACTAAACCGAACCCGAACCCTAACCCTAACCCTAACCCTAACACTAACCCTAACCCTAACCCGAACCCTAACCCGAACCCGAACCCTAACCCTAACCCTAACCCTAACCCTAACCCGAACCCTAACCCTAACCCGAACCCTAACACTAACCCGAACCCTAACCCTAACCCGAACCCGAACCCTAACCCTAACCTTAACCGGAACCCTAACCCTAACCCGAACCCTAACACAAACCCAAACCCTAACCCTAACCCGAACCCTAACCCGAACCCTAACCCTAAACCTAACCCTAACACGAACCCTAACCAAAACACTAACCCTAACCCGAACCTGAACCCTAACCCTACCCCGAACCTCAACCATAACCCTAACCCTAACCCTAAACCTATCCCTAACCCGAACCCTAACCCTAACACTAACCCTAACCCGAAACCTAACCCTAACCCTAACCCTAACCCGAACCCTAACCTGAACCCTAAACCTAACCCTAACCCGAACCCTAACCCTAACCCTAACCCTAACCCGAACACTAACCCTAACCCTAACCCGAACCCGAACCCTGACCCTAACCCTAACCCTAACCCTAACCCTAACCCGAAACTGAACCCTAACCCTAACCCTAACCGTAACCCAAACCCGAACCCTAACTCTAACCCGAACCCTAACCCTAACACTAACCCTAACCCTATCCCGAACCCTAACCCTAACCCGAACCCTAACCCTAACGCGAACCCTAACCCAAACTCTAACCCTAACCCGAACCCGAACCCTAACCCTAACCCGAACCCTAACCCTAACCCGAACCCTAACACTAACACTAACCCTAACACGAACCCAAACCCTAACCCTAAACCTAACCCGAACCCTAACCCTAACCTTAACCGGAACCCTAACCCTAACCCTACCCCGAACCCGAACTCTAACCCCTTACCCGAATCCTAACCCTAACCCGAACCCTAACCCTAACCCGAATCCGAACCCTAACCCTAACACTAACCCGAACCCTAACCCTAACCCTAACCCGAAACTTAACCCTTACCCTACCCCGAACCTTAAACCTAACCCTAACCCTAAACCTAAACCTAACCCTAACCCGAACCCTAACCCTAACCTTAACCCTAAACCGAAACCTAACCCTAACCCTAACCCTAACACGAACCCTATCCTGAACCCTAACCCTAACCCTAAACCGAACCCTAACCCTAAACGTAACCCGAACCCTAACCCTAACCCTAACCCTAACCCTAACCCTAACTCGAACCCGAACCCTAACCCGAACCCTAACCCTAACCCTAATCCGAACCCTAACCCTAACCCTAACCCTAACCCTAACCCGAACCCAACCCTTACCAGAACCCTAAACCGAACCCTAACACGAACCCTAACCCTAAACTGAACCCTAACCCTAACCCTAACCCTAACCCGAACCCTAACCCTAACCTCAACCGGAACCCTAACCCTAACCCTAACGCGAACCCGAACTCTAACCCCTTACCCGAATCCTAACCCTAACCCGAACCCGAACCCTAACCCTAAACCTAACCCCGAACCCGAACCCTACCCTAACCCTAACCATAACCCGAACCCTAACCCTAACCCTAACCCTAACCCTAACCCGAACCCTAACCCTAACCCTAACCCGAACCCTAACCCTAACCCTAACCCTAACTCGAACCCGAACCCTAACCCGAACCCTAACCCTAACCCTAATCCGAACCCTAAACCTAACCCTAACCCTAACCCTAACCCGAACCCAACCCTAACCAGAACCCTAAACCGAACCCTAACACGAACCCTAACCCTAAACCGAACCCTAACACTAACCCTAACCCTAACCCGAACCCTAACCCTAACCTCAACCGGAATCCTAACCCTAACCCTAACGCGAACCCGAACTCTAACCCCTTACCCGAATCCTAACCCTAACCCGAACCCGAACCCTAACCCTAACCCTAACCCCGAACCCGAACCCTACCCTAACCCTAACCCTAAACCGAAACCTAACCCTAAACCTAACCCTAACACTAACCCTATCCTGAACCCTAACCCTAACCCTAACCCGAACCCTAAACCTAATCCTAAACCTAACCCGAACCCTAACCCTAACCCTAACCCGAACCCTAACCCGAACCCTAACCCTAACCCTAATCCGAACCCTAACCCTAACCCTAACCCTAACCCTAACCCTAACCCTAACCGGAACCCAACCCTAACCAGAACCCTAAACCGAACCCTAACACGAACCCTAACCTAAACCGAACCCTAACCCTAACCCTAAACCTAACCCGAACCCAACCCTAACCAGAACCCTAAACCGAACCCTAACACGAACCCTAACCCTAAACCGAACCCTAACCCTAACCCTAACCCTAACCCGAACCCTAACCCTAACTTCAACCGAAACCCTAACCCTAACCCTAACCCTAACCCTAACACGAACCTGAAACCTAACCCCTTACCCGAATCCTAACCCTAACCCGAACCCTAACCCGAACCCTAACCCTAACCATAACCCCGAACCCGAACCCTAACCCTAACCCTAACCCTAACCCGAACCCTAACCCGAACCCGAACCCTAACCCTAACCCGAACCCGAACCCTAAACCTAACCCTAACCCGAACCCTAACCCTAACACGAACCCTAACCCTAACCCTAACCCTAACCCGAACCCTAACCCTAACCCTAACCCGACACCTATCCCGAACCCTAACGCGAACCCTAACCGTAACCCTAACCCTAACCCTAACACTAACCCTAACACTAACCCGAATCCTAACCCGAACCCGAAACCTAACCGTAAAACTAACACTAAACCGAACCCGAAACCTAACCCTAACCCTAACCCTAACACTAACCCTAACCCTAACCAGAACCCTAACCCGAACCCGAACCCTAACCCTAACCCTAACCCTAACCCTAACCCGAACCCTAACCCTAACCCGAAACCTAACACTAACCCGAACCCTAACCCTAACCCGAACCCGAACCCTAACCCTAACCTTAACCGGAACCCTAACCCTAACCCGAACCCTAACACAAACCCAAACCCTAACCCTAACCCGAACCCTAACCCGAACCCTAACCCTAAACCTAACCCTAACACGAACCCTAACCAAAACACTAACCCTAACCCGAACCTGAACCCTAACCCTACCCCGAACCTCAACCATAACCCTAACCCTAACCCTAAACCTATCCCTAACCCGAACCCTAACCCTAACACTAACCCTAACCTGAAACCTAACCCTAACCCTAACCCTAACCCGAACCCTAACCTGAACCCTAAACCTAACCCTAACCCGAACCCTAACCCTAACCCTAACCCTAACCCGAACACTAACCCTAACCCTAACCCGAACCCGAACCCTGACCCTAACCCTAACCCTAACCCTAACCCTAACCCGAAACTGAACCCTAACCCTAACCCTAACCGTAACCCAAACCCGAAACCTAACTCTAACCCGAACCCTAACCCTAACACTAACCCTAACCCTATCCCGAACCCTAACCCTAACCCGAACCCTAACCCTAACGCGAACCCTAACCCAAACTCTAACCCTAACCCGAACCTGAACCCTAACCCTAACCCGAACCCTAACCCTAACCCGAACCCTAACACTAACACTAACTCTAACACGAACCCAAACCCTAACCCTAAACCTGCCCGAACCCTAACCCTAACCTTAACCGGAACCCTAACCCTAACCCTACCCCGAACCCGAACTCTAACCCCTTACCCGAATCCTAACCCTAACCCGAACCCTAACCCTAACCCGAATCCGAACCCTAACCCTAACCCTAACCCGAACCCTAACCCTAACCCTAACCCGAAACTTAACCCTTACCCTACCCCGAACCTTAACCCTAACCCTAACCCTAAACCTAAACCTAACCCTAACCCGAACCCTAACCCTAACCTTAACCCTAAACCGAAACCTAACCCTAACCCTAACCCTAACACGAACCCTATCCTGAAACCTAACCCTAACCCTAAACCGAACCCTAACCCTAAACGTAACCCGAACCCTAACCCTAACCCTAACCCTAACCCTAACTCGAACCCGAACCCTAACCCGAACCCTAACCCTAACCCTAATCCGAACCCTAACCCTAACCCTAACCCTAACCCTAACCCGAACCCAACCCTTACCAGAACCCTAAACCGAACCCTAACACTAACCCTAACCCTAAACTGAACCCTAACCCTAACCCTAACCCTAACCCGAACCCTAACCCTAACCTCAACCGGAACCCTAACCCTAACCCTAACGCGAACCCGAACTCTAACCCCTTACCCGAATCCTAACCCTAACCCGAACCCGAACCCTAACCCTAAACCTAACCCCGAACCCGAACCCTACCCTAACCCTAACCATAACCCGAACCCTAACCCTAACCCTAACCCTAACCCTAACCCGAACCCTAACCCTAACCCTAACCCGAACCCTAACCCTAACCCTAACCCTAACTCGAACCCGAACCCTAACCCGAACCCTAACCCTAACCCTAATCCGAACCCTAAACCTAACCCTAACCCTAACCCTAACCCTAACCCGAACCCAACCCTAACCAGAACCCTAAACCGAACCCTAACACGAACCCTAACCCTAAACCGAACCCTAACACTAACCCTAACCCTAACCCGAACCCTAACCCTAACCTCAACCGGAATCCTAACCCTAACCCTAACGCGAACCCGAACTCTAACCCCTTACCCGAATCCTAACCCTAACCCGAACCCGAACCCTAACCCTAACCCTAACCCCGAACCCGAACCCTACCCTAACCCTAACCCTAAACCGAAACCTAACCCTAAACCTATCCCTAACACTAACCCTATCCTGAACCCTAACCCTAACCCTAACCCGAACCCTAAACCTAATCCTAAACCTAACCCGAACCCTAACCCTAACCCTAACCCGAACCCTAACCCGAACCCTAACCCTAACCCTAATCCGAACCCTAACCCTAACCCTAACCCTAACCCTAACCCTAACCCTAACCCTAACCGGAACCCAACCCTAACCAGAACCCTAAACCGAACCCTAACACGAACCCTAACCTAAACCGAACCCTAACCCTAACCCTAAACCTAACCCGAACCCAACCCTAACCAGAACCCTAAACCGAACCCTAACACGAACCCTAACCCTAAACCGAACCCTAACCCTAACCCTAAACCTAACCCGAACCCTAACCCTAACCTCAACCGAAACCCTAACCCTAACCCTAACCCTAACCCTAACACGAACCTGAAACCTAACCCCTTACCCGAATCCTAACCCTAACCCGAACCCTAACCCGAACCCTAACCCTAACCATAACCCCGAACCCGAACCCTAACCCTAACCCTAAACCTAACCCGAACCCTAACCCGAACCCGAACCCTAACCCTAACCCGAACCCGAACCCTAAACCTAACCCTAACCCGAACCCTAACCCTAACACGAACCCTAACCCTAACCCTAACCCTAACCCGAACCCTAACCCTAACCCTAACCCGACACCTATCCCGAACCCTAACGCGAACCCTAACCGTAACCCTAACCCTAACCCTAACACTAACCCTAACACTAACCCGAATCCTAACCCGAACCCGAAACCTAACCGTAAAACTAACACTAAACCGAACCCGAACCCTAACCCTAACCCTAACCCTAACACTAACCCTAACCCTAACCCGAACCCTAACCCGAACCCGAACCCTAACCCTAACCCTAACCCTAACCCTAACCCGAACCCTAACCCTAACCCGAACCCTAACACTAACCCGAACCCTAACCCTAACCCGAACCCGAACCCTAACCCTAACCTTAACCGGAACCCTAACCCTAACCCGAACCCTAACACAAACCCAAACCCTAACCCTAACCCGAACCCTAACCCGAACCCTAACCCTAAACCTAACCCTAACACGAACCCTAACCAAAACACTAACCCTAACCCGAACCTGAACCCTAACCCTACCCCGAACCTCAACCATAACCCTAACCCTAACCCTAAACCTATCCCTAACCCGAACCCTAACCCTAACACTAACCCTAACCCGAAACCTAACCCTAACCCTAACCCTAACCCGAACCCTAACCTGAACCCTAAACCTAACCCTAACCCGAACCCTAACCCTAACCCTAACCCTAACCCGAACACTAACCCTAACCCTAACCCGAACCCGAACCCTGACCCTAACCCTAACCCTAACCCTAACCCTAACCCGAAACTGAACCCTAACCCTAACCCTAACCGTAACCCAAACCCGAACCCTAACTCTAACCCGAACCCTAACCCTAACACTAACCCTAACCCTATCCCGAACCCTAACCCTAACCCGAACCCTAACCCTAACGCGAACCCTAACCCAAACTCTAACCCTAACCCGAACCCGAACCCTAACCCTAACCCGAACCCTAACCCTAACCCGAACCCTAACACTAACACTAACCCTAACACGAACCCAAACCCTAACCCTAAACCTAACCCGAACCCTAACCCTAACCTTAACCGGAACCCTAACCCTAACCCTACCCCGAACCCGAACTCTAACCCCTTACCCGAATCCTAACCCTAACCCGAACCCTAACCCTAACCCGAATCCGAACCCTAACCCTAACACTAACCCGAACCCTAACCCTAACCCTAACCCGAAACCTAACCCCGAACCCGAACCCTACCCTAACCCTAACCATAACCCGAACCCTAACCCTAACCCTAACCCTAACCCTAACCCGAACCCTAACCCTAACCTTAACCGGAACCCTAACCCTAACCCTACCCCGAACCCGAACTCTAACCCCTTACCCGAATCCTAACCCTAACCCGAACCCTAACCCTAACCCGAATCCGAACCCTAACCCTAACACTAACCCGAACCCTAACCCTAACCCTAACCCGAAACCTAACCCCGAACCCGAACCCTACCCTAACCCTAACCATAACCCGAACCCTAACCCTAACCCTAACCCTAACCCTAACCCGAACCCTAACCCTAACCCTAACCCGAACCCTAACCCTAACCCTAACCCTAACTCGAACCCGAACCCTAACCCGAACCCTAACCCTAACCCTAATCCGAACCCTAAACCTAACCCTAACCCTAACCCTAACCCGAACCCAACCCTAACCAGAACCCTAACCGAACCCTAACACGAACCCTAACCCTAAACCGAACCCTAACACTAACCCTAACCCTAACCCGAACCCTAACCCTAACCTCAACCGGAATCCTAACCCTAACCCTAACGCGAACCCGAACTCTAACCCCTTACCCGAATCCTAACCCTAACCCGAACCCGAACCCTAACCCTAACCCTAACCCCGAACCCGAACCCTACCCTAACCCTAACCCTAAACCGAAACCTAACCCTAAACCTAACCCTAACACTAACCCTATCCTGAACCCTAACCCTAACCCTAACCCGAACCCTAAACCTAATCCTAAACCTAACCCGAACCCTAACCCTAACCCTAACCCGAACCCTAACCCGAACCCTAACCCTAACCCTAATCCGAACCCTAACCCTAACCCTAACCCTAACCCTAACCCTAACCCTAACCCTAACCGGAACCCAACCCTAACCAGAACCCTAAACCGAACCCTAACACGAACCCTAACCTAAACCGAACCCTAACCCTAACCCTAAACCTAACCCGAACCCAACCCTAACCAGAACCCTAAACCGAACCCTAACACGAACCCTAACCCTAAACCGAACCCTAACCCTAACCCTAACCCTAACCCGAACCCTAACCCTAACCTCAACTGAAACCCTAACCCTAACCCTAACCCTAACCCTAACACGAACCTGAAACCTAACCCCTTACCCGAATCCTAACCCTAACCCGAACCCTAACCCGAACCCTAACCCTAACCATAACCCCGAACCCGAACCCTAACCCTAACCCTAACCCTAACCCGAACCCTAACCCGAACCCGAACCCTAACCCTAACCCGAACCCGAACCCTAAACCTAACCCTAACCCGAACCCTAACCCTAACACGAACCCTAACCCTAACCCTAACCCTAACCCGAACCCTAACCCTAACCCTAACCCGACACCTATCCCGAAACCTAACGCGAACCCTAACCGTAACCCTAACCCTAACCCTAACACTAACCCTAACACTAACCCGAATCCTAACCCGAACCCGAAACCTAACCGTAAAACTAACACTAAACCGAACCCGAAACCTAACCCTAACCCTAACCATAACACTAACCCTAACCCTAACCAGAACCCTAACCCGAACCCGAACCCTAACCCTAACCCTAACACTAACCCTAACCCGAACCCTAACCCTAACCAGAAACCTAACACTAACCCGAACCCTAACCCTAACCCGAACCCGAACCCTAACCCTAACCTTAACCGGAGCCCTAACCCTAACCCGAACCCAAACACAAACCCAAACCCTAACCCTAACCCGAACCCTAACCCGAACCCTAACCCTAAACCTAACCCTAACACGAACCCTAACCAAAACACTAACCCTAACCCGAACCTGAACCCTAACCCTACCCCGAACCTCAACCATAACCCTAACCCTAACCCTAAACCTATCCCTAACCCGAACCCTAACCCTAACACTAACCCTAACCCGAAACCTAACCCTAACCCTAACCCTAACCCGAACCCTAACCTGAACCCTAAACCTAACCCTAACCCGAACCCTAACCCTAACCCTAACCCTAACCCGAACACTAACCCTAACCCTAACCCGAACCCGAACCCTGACCCTAACCCTAACCCTAACCCTAACCCTAACCCGAAACTGAACCCTAACCCTAACCCTAACCGTAACCCAAACCCGAACCCTAACTCAAACCCGAACCCTAACCCTAACACTAACCCTAACCCTATCCCGAACCCTAACCCTAACCTGAACCCTAACCCTAACGCGAACCCTAACCCAAACTCTAACCCTAACCCGAACCCGAACCCTAACCCTAACCCGAACCCTAACCCTAACCCGAACCCTAACACTAACACTAACCCTAACACGAACCCAAACCCTAACCCTAAACCTAACCCGAAACCTAACCCTAAACTTAACCGGAACCCTAACCCTAACCCTACCCCGAACCCGAACTCTAACCCCTTACCCGAATCCTAACCCTAACCCGAACCCTAACCCTAACCCGAATCCGAACCCTAACCCTAACCCTAACCCGAACCCTAACCCTAACCCTAACCCGAAACTTAACCCTTACCCTACCCCGAACCTTAACCCTAACCCTAACCCTAAACCTAAACCTAACCCTAACCCGAACCCTAACCCTAACCCTAACCCTAAACCGAAACCTAACCCTAACCCTAACCCTAACATGAACCCTATCCTGAACCCTAACCCTAACCCTAAACCGAACCCTAACCCTAAACGTAACCCGAACCCTAACCCTAACCCTAACCCTAACCCTAACCCTAACCCGAACCCTAACCCTAACCCTAACCCGAACCCTAACCCTAACCCTAACCCTAACACTAACCCGAACGGTAACCCTAACCCTAACCACTAACCTAACCCTAAACCTAACCCTAACCCAAACCCTAACCCTAACCCTAACCCTAACCCTAACCCTAACTCGAACCCGAACCCTAACCCGAACCCTAACCCTAACCCTAATCCGAACCCTAACCCTAACCCTAACCCTAACCCTAACCCGAACCTAACCCTTACCAGAACCCTAAACCGAACCCTAACACGAACCCTAAACCTAAACCGAACCCTAACCCTAAACCTAAACCTAATCCGAACCCTAACCCTAACCTCAACCGGAACCCTAAACCTAACCCTAACGCGAACCCGAACTCTAACCCCTTACCCGAATCCTAACCCTAACCCGAACCCGAACCCTAACCCTAAACCTAACCCCGAACCCGAACCCTACCCTAACCCTAACCATAACCCGAACCCTAACCCTAACCCTAACCCTAACCCTAACCCTAACCCGAACCCTAACCCTAACCCTAACCCGAACCCTAACCCTAACCCTAACCCTAACTCGAACCCGAACCCTAACCCGAACCCTAACCCTAACCCTAATCCGAACCCTAAACCTAACCCTAACCCTAACCCTAACCCTAACCCGAACCCAACCCTAACCAGAACCCTAAACCGAACCCTAACACGAACCCTAACCCTAAACCGAACCCTAACACTAACCCTAACCCTAACCCGAACCCTAACCCTAACCTCAACCGGAATCCTAACCCTAACCCTAATGCGAACCCGAACTCTAACCCCTTACCCGAATCCTAACCCTAACCCGAACCCGAACCCTAACCCTAACCCTAACCCCGAACCCGAACCCTACCCTAACCCTAACCCTAACCCTAACCCTAACCCGAACCCAACCCTAGCCAGAACCCTAAACCGAACCCTAACACGAACCCTAACCCTAAACCGAACCCTAACCCTAACCCTAAACCTAACCCGAACCCAACCCTAACCAGAACCCTAAACCGAACCCTAACACGAACCCTAACCCTAAACCGAACCCTAACCCTAACCCGAAACCTAAACCTAACCCTAACCCGACACCTATCCCGAACCCTAACGCGAACCCTAACCGTAACCCTAACCCTAACCCTAACACTAACCCTAACCCTAACCCGAACCCTAACCCGAACCCGAACCCTAACCCTAACCCGAACCCTAACACTAACCCAAACCCTAACCCTAAACCGAACCCTAACACTAACCCGAACCCTAACCCTAACCTGAACCTGAACCCTAACACTAACCCTATCCGGAACCCTAACCCTAACCCGAACCCTAACGCTAACCCAAACCCTAACCCTAAACTGAACCCTAACCTGAAACCTAACCCGAAACCTAACCCTAACCCGAACCCTAACCCTAACCATAACCCGAACCCGAACCCTAACCCTAACCCTAACCCTAACCCGAACCCTAACCCGAACCCTAACCCTAACCCGAACCCTAACCCAAACCCTACCCCTAACTCTAACCCAAACACTAACCCTAACCCTAACCCTAACCCGAACCTTAACTCTAACCCGAACCCTAACCCTAACCCTAACCATAACCCGAACCCTAACCCGAAACCTAACCCTAACCCTAACCCAAACCCTAACCTGAACCCTACCCCTAACCCTAACCCTAACCCAAACCCTAACCCGAACCCTAACCCTAACCCTAACCCTAACCCGAACACTAACCTTAACCCTAACCCTAACCCGAACCCGAACCCGAACCCTAACCCGAACCCTAAACCGAACCCTAACCCGAACCCTAAACCTAACCCTAATCCGAAACCTAACCCGAACCCTAACCCTAACCCGAACCCGAACACTAAACCTAACCTTAACCCTAACCCGAAACCTAACCCTAACACTAACCCTAACCCCAACCCTTACCCGAACCCTAACCCGAACCCTAACCCGATCCATAACCCGAACCCTAACCCTAACCCTAACCCGAACACTAACACTAACCCTAACCCGAACCCTAACACGAACCCTAACCCTAACCCTAACCCGAACCCTAACCCTAACCATAACCCTAACCCGAACCCTAACCCTAACCCCTAACCCTAACCCTAAACCTAACCCTAACCCGAACCCTAACCCTAACACGAACCCTAACCCTAACCCTAACCCTAACCCTAACCCGAACCCTAACCCTAACCCGAAACCTAACACTAACCCGAACCCTAACCCTAACCCGAACCCGAACCCTAACCCTAACCTTAACCGGAACCCTAACCCTAACCCGAACCCTAACACAAACCCAAACCCTAACCCTAACCCGAACCCTAACCCGAACCCTAACCCTAAACCTAACCCTAACACGAACCCTAACCAAAACACTAACCCTAACCCGAACCTGAACCCTAACCCTACCCCGAACCTCAACCATAACCCTAACCCTAACCCTAAACCTATCCCTAACCCGAACCCTAACCCTAACACTAACCCTAACCCGAAACCTAACCCTAACCCTAACCCTAACCCGAACCCTAACCTGAACCCTAAACCTAACCCTAACCCGAACCCTAACCCTAACCCTAACCCTAACCCGAACACTAACCCTAACCCTAACCCGAACCCGAACCCTGACCCTAACCCTAACCCTAACCCTAACCCTAACCCGAAACTGAACCCTAACCCTAACCCTAACCGTAACCCAAACCCGAACCCTAACTCTAACCCGAACCCTAACCCTAACACTAACCCTAACCCTATCCCGAACCCTAACCCTAACCCGAACCCTAACCCTAACGCGAACCCTAACCCAAACTCTAACCCTAACCTGAACCCGAACCCTAACCCTAACCCGAACCCTAACCCTAACCCGAACCCTAACACTAACACTAACCCTAACACGAACCCAAACCCTAACCCTAAACCTAACCCGAAACCTAACCCTAACCTTAACCGGAACCCTAACCCTAACCCTACCCCGAACCCGAACTCTAACCCCTTACCCGAATCCTAACCCTAACCCGAACCCTAACCCTAACCCGAATCCGAACCCTAACCCTAACCCTAACCCGAACCCTAACCCTAACCCTAACCCGAAACTTAACCCTTACCCTACCCCGAACCTTAACCCTAACCCTAACCCTAAACCTAAACCTAACCCTAACCCGAACCCTAACCCTAACCCTAACCCTAAACCGAAACCTAACCCTAACCCTAACCCTAACACGAACCCTATCCTGAACCCTAACCCTAACACTAAACCGAACCCTAACCCTAAACGTAACCCGAACCCTAACCCTAACCCTAACCCTAACCCTAACCCGAACCCTAACCCTAACCCTAACCCGAACCCTAATCCTAACCCTAACCCTAACACTAACCCGAACGGTAACCCTAACCCTAACCCCTAACCTAACCCTAAACCTAAACCTAACCCAAACCCTAACCCTAACCCTAACCCTAACCCTAACCCTAACTCGAACCCGAACCCTAACCCGAACCCTAACCCTAACCCTAATCCGAACCCTAACCCTAACCCTAACCCTAACCCTAACCCGAACACAACCCTTACCAGAACCCTAAACCGAACCCTAACACGAACCCTAACCCTAAACCGAACCCTAACCCTAAACCTAACCCTAACCCGAACCCTAACCCTAACCTCAACCGGAACCCTAACCCTAACCCTAACGCGAACCCGAACTCTAACCCCTTACCCGAATCCTAACCCTAACCCGAACCCGAACCCTAACCCTAAACCTAACCCCGAACCCGAACCCTACCCTAACCCTAACCATAACCCGAACCCTAACCCTAACCCTAACCCTAACCCTAACCCGAACCCTAACCCTAACCCTAACCCGAACCCTAACCCTAACCCTAACCCTAACTCGAACCCGAACCCTAACCCGAACCCTAACCCTAACCCTAATCCGAACCCTAAACCTAACCCTAACCCTAACCCGAACCCAACCCTAACCAGAACCCTAAACCGAACCCTAACACGAACCCTAACCCTAAACCGAACCCTAAAACTAACCCTAACCCTAACCCGAACCCTAACCCTAACCTCAACCGGAATCCTAACCCTAACCCTAACGCGAACCCGAACTCTAACCCCTTACCCGAATCCTAACCCTAACCCGAACCCGAACCCTAACCCTAACCCTAACCCCGAACCCGAACCCTACCCTAACCCTAACCCTAACCCTAACCCTAACCCGAACCCAACCCTAGCCAGAACCCTAAACCGAACCCTAACACGAACCCTAACCCTAAACCGAACCCTAACCCTAACCCTAAACCTAACCCGAACTCAACCCTAACCAGAACCCTAAACCGAACCCTAACACGAACCCTAACCCTAAACCGAACCCTAACCCTAACCCTAACCCTAACCCGAACCCTAACCCTAACCTCAACCGAAACCCTAACCCTAACCCTAACCCTAACCCTAACCCTAACACGAACCTGAAACCTAACCCCTTACCCGAATCCTAACCCTAACCCGAACCCTAACCCGAACCCTAACCCTAACCATAACCCCGAACCCGAACCCTAACCCTAACCCTAACCCGAACCCTAACCCGAACCCGAACCCTAACCCTAACCCGAACCCGAACCCTAAACCTAACCCTAACCCGAACCCTAACCCTAACACGAACCCTAACCCTAACCCTAACCCTAACCCGAACCCTAACCCTAACCCTAACCCGACACCTATCCCGAACCCTAACGCGAACCCTAACCGTAACCCTAACCCTAACCCTAACACTAACCCTAACCCTAACCCGAACCCTAACCCGAACCCGAACCCTAACCCTAACCCGAACCCTAACCCTAACCCAAACCCTAACCCTAAACCGAACCCTAACACTAACCCGAACCCTAACCCTAACCTGAACCTGAACCCTAACACTAACCCTATCCGGAACCCTAACCCTAACCCGAACCCTAACGCTAACCCAAACCCTAACCCTAAACTGAACCCTAACCCGAAACCTAACCCGAAACCTAACCCTAACCCGAACCCTAACCCTAACCATAACCCGAACCCGAACCCTAACCCTAACCCTAACCCTAACCCGAACCCTAACCCGAACCCTAACCCTAACCCGAACCCTAACCCGAACCCTACCCCTAACTCTAACCCAAACACTAACCCTAACCCTAACCCTAACCCGAACCTTAACTCTAACCCGAACCCTAACCCTAACCCTAACCCTAACCCGAACCCTAACCCGAAACCTAACCCTAACCCTAACCCAAACCCTAACCTGAACCCTACCCCTAACCCTAACCCTAACCCAAACCCTAACCCGAACCCTAACCCTAACCCTAACCCTAACCCGAACACTAACCTTAACCCTAACCCTAACCCGAACCCGAACCCGAACCCTAACCCGAACCCTAACCCGAACCCTAACCCGAACCCTAAACCTAACCCTATTCCGAAACCTAACCCGAACCCTAACCCTAACCCGAACCCGAACACTAACCCTAACCTTAACCCTAACCCGAAACCTAACCCTAACACTAACCCTAACCCCAACCCTTACCCGAACCCTAACCCGAACCCTAACCCGAACCATAACCCTAAACCGAACCCTAACCCGAACCCTAACCCGATCCATAAACCGAACCCTAACCCTAACCCTAACCCGAACACTAACACTAACCCTAACCCGAACCGTAACACGAACCCTAACCCTAACCCTAACCCGAACCCTAACCCTAACCATAACCCTAACCCGAACCCTAACCCTAACCCCTAACCCTAACCCTAAACCTAACCCGAACCCGAACCCTAACCCTAACCCTAAACCTTAACCCTAACCCGAACCCTAACACGAACCCTCACCCTAACCATAACCCTAACCCTAACCCGAACCCTAACCCTAACCCGAACCCTAACCCTAACCCAAACCCTAACCCTAACCCTAACCCGAACCCGAACCCGAACCCTAACCCTAATCCTAAACCGAAGTCTAACCCTAACCCGAACCCTAACCCTAACCCTAACCCTAACCCGAACCCTAATCCTAACCCTAACCCGAACCCTAAATCTAACCCGAACCCTAACCCTAACCTGAACCCGAACCCGAAACCTGACCCTAAACCGAACCCTAAGCCTAACCCTAACCCGAACTCTAACCCCAACCCGAACCCTAACCCGAACCCGAACCCTAACCCTAACCCTAACCCGAACCCTAACACTAACCCTAACCCGAACCCTATCCCTAACCCGAACCCTAACCCTAACCCTAACCCGAAGACTAAACCTAACCCTAACCCGAACCCTAGCCCTAACGCGAACCCTAAACCTAACCCTAACCCGAATCCTAACCCTAACCCTAACCCGAACCCTAACCCGAACAATAACCCTAATCCTAACCCAAACCAAACCCTAACCCTAACCCTAACCCGAACCCTAACCCTAACCCTAACCCGAACCCTAACCCTAACCCTAAACCGAACCCTAACCCTAAACCTAAACCGAACACTAACCCTAAGCCTAACATGAACTCTAACCCTAACCCTAACCCGAACCCTAACCCTAACCCTAACCCGACCCCTAACCCGAACCCTAACACATACCCTAACCCTAACCTTAACCCTAACCCTAACCCGAACCCTAACCCTAACCCTAACCCTAACCCGAACCCTAACCCTAACGCGAACCCTAACCCTAAACCTAACACGAACCCTAACCCTAACCCGAACACGAACCCTAACACATACCCTAACCCTAACCTTGACCCTAACCCTAACCCGAACCCTAATCCTAACCCTAACCCGAACTCTAACACTAAACCTAACCCGAACCCTAACCCTAAGCCTAACATGAACTCTAACCCTAACCCGAACCCTAACCCTAAACCTAACCCTAACCCGAACCCTAACCCTAACCCTAACCCGACCCCTAACCCGAAACCTAACACATACCCTAACCCTAACCCTAACCCGAACCCGAACCCTAACCCGAACCCTACCCCTAACCCTAATCCGAATCCTAACCGTAACCCTAACCCTATCCCGAACCCTAACCCTAACCCTAACCCTAACCCTAAACCTAACCCGAACCCTAACCCGAACACTAACCGGAACCCGAACCCTAACCCTAACCCTAACCCTAACCCGAACCCTAACCCTAACTCGAAACCTAACACTAACCCGAACCCTAACCCGAACCCGAACCCTAACCCTAACACTAACCCTAAACCGAACCCGAACCCTAACCCTAACCCTAACACTAACACTTACCCTAAACCTAACCCGAACCCTAACCCGAACCCAAAACCTAACCCTAACCCTAACCCTAACCCGAACCCTAACCCTAACCCGAACCCTAACACTAACCCGAACCCTAACCCTAACCCGAACCCGAACCCTAACCCTAACCTTAACCGGAACCCTAACCCTAACCCGAACCCTAACCCTAACCCAAACCCTAACCCTAACCCGAACCCTAACCCGAACCCTAACCCGAACCCTAAACCTAACCAGAACCCTAACCCTAACCCTAACCCGAACCCGAACCCTAACCCGAACCCTAACCCTAAACCTAACCCTAACACGAACCCTAACCCTAACCCTAACCCTAACCCGAACCTTAACCCTAACCCTACCCCGAACATTAACCCTAACCCTAAACCTAACCCTAAACCTAACCCTAACCCGAACCCTAACCATAACCCTAACCCTAACACAAAACCTAACCCTAACCCTAACCCTAACCCGAACCCTAACCTGAAACCTAAACCTAACCCTAACCCGAACCCTAACCCTAACCCGAACACTAACCCTAACCCTCACCCTAACCCGAACCCTGACCCTAACCCTAACCCTAACCCTAAACGTGACCCGAAACTGAACCCTAACCCTAACACTAACCGTAACCAGAACCCGAACCCTAACTCTAACCCGAACCCTAACCCTAACACTAACCCTAACCCTAACCCGAAACCTAACCCTAACCCAAATCCTAACCCTAACCCGAACCCTAACCCAAACTCTAACACTAAACCGAACCCGAACCCTAACCCTAACCCGAATCCTAAATCTAACCCGAACCCTAACACTAACACTAACCCTAACCCGAACCCAATCCCTAACCCTAACCCTAACCCGAACCCTAACCCTAACTCGAAACCTAACACTAACCCGAACCCTAACCCGAACCCTAACCCTAACACTAACCCTAAACCGAACCCGAACCCTAACCCTAACCCTAACACTAACACTTACCCTAAACCTAACCCGAACCCTAACCCGAACCCAAAACCTAACCCTAACCCTAACCCTAACCCTAACCCTAACCCAAACCCTAACCCTAACCCGAACCCTAACACTAACCCGAACCCTAACCCTAACCCGAACCCGAACCCTAACCCTAACCTTAACCGGAACCCTAACCCTAACCCGAACCCTAACCCTAACCCAAACCCTAACCCTAACCCGAACCCTAACCCGAACCCTAACCCGAACCCTAAACCTAACCCGAACCCTAAGCCTAACCCTAACCCGAACACGAACCCTAACCCGAACCCTAACCCTAAACCTAACCCTAACACGAACCCTAACCCTAACCCTAACTCTAACCCGAACCTTAACCCTAACCCTACCCCGAACATTAACCCTAACCCTAAACCTAACCCTAAACCTAACCCTAACCCGAACCCTAACCATAACCCTAACCCTAACACAAAACCTAACCCTAACCCTAACCCTAACCCGAACCCTAACCTGAAACCTAAACCTAACCCTAACCCGAACCCTAACCCTAACCCGAACACTAACCCTAACCCTAACCCTAACCCGAACCCTGACCCTAACCCTAACCCTAACCCTAAACGTAACCCGAAACTGAACCCTAACACTAACCGTAACCAGAACCCGAACCCTAACTCTAACCCGAACCCTAACCCTAACACTAACCCTAACCCTAACCCGAACCCTAACCCTAAACCAAATCCTAACCCTAACCCGAACCCTAACCCAAACTCTAACACTAACCTGAACCCGAACCCTAACCCTAACCCGAATCCTAAATCTAACCCGAACCCTAACACTAACACTAACCCTAACCCGAACCCAATCCCTAACCCTAACCCTAACCCGAACCCTAACCCTAACCTGAACCCTGACCCAACCCGAACCCTAACCCGAACCCTAACCCTAACCCTAACCCTAACCCGACACCTAAAC
This sequence comes from Urocyon cinereoargenteus, assembly GCA_032313775.1. Classification (NCBI taxonomy): domain Eukaryota; kingdom Metazoa; phylum Chordata; class Mammalia; order Carnivora; family Canidae; genus Urocyon; species Urocyon cinereoargenteus. Next base: position 341,268 of record JAVLSZ010000158.1, on the reverse strand, counting down.
CGAACCCTAACGCGAACCCTAACCCTAACCCTAACCCTAACCCTAACCCTAACCCGAAACTTAAGCCTAACCATACCCCGAACCTTAACCCTAACACTAACCCTAACCCTAAACCTAACCCGAACCCGAACCCTAACCCTAACCCTAACCCTAACAAGAACCCTAATCTGAACCCTAAACCTAACCCTAAACAGAACCCTAACCCTAACCCTAAACCGAACCCTAACCCTAACCGCAACCCTAACACTAACCCGAACCCTAACCCTAACCCTAACCCGAACCCTAACCCTAACCCTAACCCGAAGACTAAACCTAACCCTAACCCGAACCCTAGCCCTAACCCGAACCCTAAACCTAACCCTAACCCGAATCCTAACCCTAACCCTAACCCGAACCCTAACCCGAACAATAACCCTAATCCTAACCCTAACCCAAACCCTAACCCTAACCCTAACCCGAACCCTAACCCTAACCCTAACCCGAACCCTAACCCTAACCCTAAACCGAACCCTAACCCTAAACCTAAACCGAACACTAACCCTAAGCCTAACATGAACTCTAACCCTAACCCTAACCCGAACCCTAACCCTAACCCTAACCCGACCCCTAACCCGAACCCTAACACATACCCTAACCCTAACCTTAACCCTAACCCGAACCCTAACCCTAACCCTAACCCTAACCCGAACCCTAACCCTAACGCGAACCCTAACCCTAAACCTAACACGAACCCTAACCCTAACCCGAACCCGAACCCTAACACATACCCTAACCCTAACCTTGACCCTAACCCTAACCTGAACCCTAATCCTAACCCTAACCCGAACTCTAACCCTAAACCTAACCCGAACCCTAACCCTAAGCCTAACATGAACTCTAACCCTAACCCGAACCCTAACCCTAAACCTAACCCTAACCCGAACCCTAACCCTAACCCTAACCCGACCCCTAACCCGAACCCTAACACATACCCTAACCCTAACCCTAACCCTAACCCGAACCCGAACCCTAACCCGAACCCTACCCCTAACCCTAATCCGAATCCTAACCGTAACCCTAACCCTATCCCGAACCCTAACCCTAACCCTAACCCTAACCCTAAACCTAACCCGAACCCTAACCCGAACACTAACCCGAACCCGAACCCTAACCCTCACCCTAACCCTAACCCGAACCCTAACCCTAACTCGAAACCTAACACTAACCCGAACCCTAACCCGAACCCGAACCCTAACCCTAACACTAACCCTAAACCGAACCCGAACCCTAACCCTAACCCTAACACTAACACTTACCCTAACCCTAACCCGAACCCTAACCCGAACCCAAAACCTAACCCTAACCCTAACCCTAACCCTAACCCTAACCCGAAACCTAACCCTAACCCGAACCCTAACACTAACCCGAACCCTAACCCTAACCCGAACCCGAAACCTAACCCTAACCTTAACCGGAACCCTAACCCTAACCCGAACCCTAACCCTAACCCAAACCCTAACCCTAACCCGAACCCTAACCCGAACCCTAACCCGAACCCTAAACCTAACCCGAACCCTAACCCTAACCCTAACCCGAACCCGAACCCTAACCCGAACCCTAACCCTAAACCTAACCCTAACACGAACCCTAAACCTAACCCGAACCCTAACCCGAACACTAACCCGAACCCTACCCCGAACATTAACCCTAACCATAAACCTAATCCTAAACCTAACCCTAACCCGAACCCTAACCCTAACCCTAACCCTAACACAAAACCTAACCCTAACCCTAACCCTAACCCGAACCCTAACCTGAAACCTAAACCTAACCCTAACCCGAACCCTAACCCTAACCCTAACCCTAACACAAAACCTAACCCTAACCCTAACCCTAACCCGAACCCTAACCTGAAACCTAAACCTAACCCTAACCCGAACCCTAACCCTAACCCTAACCCTAACCCTAACCCGAACCCTGACCCTAACCCTAACCCTAACCCTAAACGTAACCCGAAACTGAACCCTAACCCTAACACTAACCGTAACCAGAACCCGAACCCTAACTCTAACCCGAACCCTAACACTAACACTAACCCTAACCCGAACCCAATCCCTAACCCTAACCCTAACCCGAACCCTAACCCTAACCTGAACCCTGACCCAACCCGAACCCTAACCCGAACCCTAACCCTAACCCTAACCCTAACCCGACACCTAAACCGAACCCTAACGCGAACCCTAACCCTAACCCTAACCCTAACCCGAAACTTAAGCCTAACCATACCCCGAACCTTAACCCTAACACTAACCCTAACCCTAAACCTAACCCGAACCATAACCCTAACCCTAAACCTAACACTCACCCTAACCCTAACCCGAAACCTAACCCGAACCCGAACCCTAACCCTAACCCTAACCCTAACAAGAACCCTAATCTGAACCCTAAACCTAACCCTAAACAGAACCCTAACCCTAACCCTAAACCGAACCCTAACCCTAACCGCAACCCTAACACTAACCCGAACCCTAACCCTAACCCTAACCCGAACCCTAACCCTAACCCTAACCCGAAGACTAAACCTAACCCTAACCCGAACCCTAGCCCTAACCCGAACCCTAAACCTAACCCTAACCCGAATCCTAACCCTAACCCTAACCCGAACCCTAACCCGAACAATAACCCTAATCCTAACCCTAACCCAAACCCTAACCCTAACCCTAACCCGAACCCTAACCCTAACCCTAACCCGAACCCTAACCCTAACCCTAAACCGAACCCTAACCCTAAACCTAAACCGAACACTAACCCTAAGCCTAACATGAACTCTAACCCTAACCCTAACCCGAACCCTAACCCTAACCCTAACCCGACCCCTAACCCGAACCCTAACACATACCCTAACCCTAACCTTAACCCTAACCCTAACCCGAACCCTAACCCTAACCCTAACCCTAACCCGAACCCTAACCCTAACGCGAACCCTAACCCTAAACCTAACACGAACCCTAACCCTAACCCGAACCCGAACCCTAACACATACCCTAACCCTAACCTTGACCCTAACCCTAACCTGAACCCTAATCCTAACCCTAACCCGAACTCTAACCCTAAACCTAACCCGAACCCTAACCCTAAGCCTAACATGAACTCTAACCCTAACCCGAACCCTAACCCTAAACCTAACCCTAACCCGAACCCTAACCCTAACCCTAACCCGACCCCTAACCCGAACCCTAACACATACCCTAACCCTAACCCTAACCCTAACCCGAACCCGAACCCTAACCCGAACCCTACCCCTAACCCTAATCCGAATCCTAACCGTAACCCTAACCCTATCCCGAACCCTAACCCTAACCCTAACCCTAACCCTAAACCTAACCCGAACCCTAACCCGAACACTAACCCGAACCCGAACCCTAACCCTCACCCTAACCCTAACCCGAACCCTAACCCTAACTCGAAACCTAACACTAACCCGAACCCTAACCCGAACCCGAACCCTAACCCTAACACTAACCCTAAACCGAACCCGAACCCTAACCCTAACCCTAACACTAACACTTACCCTAACCCTAACCCGAACCCTAACCCGAACCCAAAACCTAACCCTAACCCTAACCCTAACCCTAACCCTAACCCGAAACCTAACCCTAACACGAACCCTAACACTAACCCGAACCCTAACCCTAACCCGAACCCGAAACCTAACCCTAACCTTAACCGGAACCCTAACCCTAACCCGAACCCTAACCCTAACCCAAACCCTAACCCTAACCCGAACCCTAACCCGAACCCTAACCCGAACCCTAAACCTAACCCGAACCCTAACCCTAACCCTAACCCGAACCCGAACCCTAACCCGAACCCTAACCCTAAACCTAACCCTAACACGAACCCTAACCCTAACCCTAACCCTAACCCGAACCTTAACCCTAACCCTACCCCGAACATTAACCCTAACCATAAACCTAATCCTAAACCTAACCCTAACCCGAACCCTAACCCTAACCCTAACCCTAACACAAAACCTAACCCTAACCCTAACCCTAACCCGAACCCTAACCTGAAACCTAAACCTAACCCTAACCCGAACCCTAACCCTAACCCTAACCCTAACCCTAACCCGAACCCTGACCCTAACCCTAACCCTAACCCTAAACGTAACCCGAAACTGAACCCTAACCCTAACACTAACCGTAACCAGAACCCGAACCCTAACTCTAACCCGAACCCTAACCCTAACACTAACCCTAACCCTAACCCGAACCCTAACCCTAACCCAAATCCTAACCCTAACCCGAACCCTAACCCAAACTCTAACACTAACCCGAACCCGAACCCTAACCCTAACCCGAATCGTAAACCTAACCCGAACCCTAACACTAACACTAACCCTAACCCGAACCCAAACCCTAACCCTAACCCTAACCCGAACCCTAACCCTAACCTGAACCCTGACCCAACCCTAACCCTAACCAGAACCCTAACCCTAACCCTAACCCTAACCCGACACCTAAACCGAACCCTAACGCGAACCCTAACCCTAACCCTAACCCTAACCCTAACCCGAACCTTAACCCTAACCCTACCCCGAACCTTAACCCTAACACTAACCCTAACCCTAAACCTAACCCGAACCCTAACACTAACCCTAAACCTAACACTAACCCTAACCCTAACCCGAAACCTAACCCGAACCCGAACCCTAACCCTAACCCTAACCCTAACAAGAACCCTAATCTGAACCCTAAACCTAACCCTAAACAGAACCCTAACCCTAACCCTAAACCGAACATTAACCCTAACCGCAACCCTAACCCTAACCCGAACCCTAACCCTAACCCTAACCCGAACCCTAACCCTAACCCTAACCCGAACCCTAACCCTAACCCGAAAACTAACCCTAACCCGAACCCTAACCCTAACCCTAACCCTAAGCCTAACACGAACCCTAACCCGAACCCTAACCCTAACCCTAACCTGAACACTAACCCTAACCCTAACCCTAACCCGAACCCTAACCCTAACCCTAACCGGAACCCTAACCTTAACCCTAACCCGAACCCGAACCCTAACCCCTTACCCGAATCCTAACCCTAACCCGAACCCTAACCCGAACCCTAACACTAACACTAACCCCGAACCCGAACCCTAACCCGAACCCGAACCCTAACCCTAACCCGAACCCGAACCTTAACCCTAACCCTAGCCCGATCCCTAACGCTAACCCTAACCCGAACCCGAACCCTAAACCTAACCCTAACCCGACACCTATCCCGAACCCTAAAGCGAACCCTAACCCTAAGCCTAACCCTAACCCTAACCTTAACCCTACCCCTGACCCTAACCCTAACCCGAACCCTACCCCGAACACGAACCCTAACCCGAACCCGCACCCTATCCCTAACCCTAACCCTAACCCTAACCCTAACCCTAACACTAACTCGAACCCTAACCCTAACCCGAACCCGAATCCTAACACTAACCCTAACCGGAACCCTAACCCTAACCCGAACCCAAACCTAACCCAAACCCTAACCCTAACCCGAACCCTAAACCTAACCCTAACCCGAACTCTAACCCTAACACGAACCCTAACCCTAACCCTAACCCGAACCCGAAACCTAAGCCTAACCCTAACCCGTACCCGAACCCTAACGCTAACCCGAACCCTAACACTAACCCGAACCCTAACCCTAACCCGAACCCGAACCCTAACACTAACCCTAACCAGAACCCTAACCCTAACCCTAACCCGAACCCGAACCCTAACAACCTTACCCGAATCCTAACCCTAACCCGAACCCTAAGCCGAACCCTAACCCTAACCCTAACCCTAACCCCGAACCCGAACCCTAACCCTAAACCTAACCCTAAGCCTAACCCGAACCCTAACCCGAACCCTAACCCTAACCCGAAACCGAACCCTAACCCTAACCCTAACCCTCACCCGAACCCGAACCGTAACCCTAACCCGAACCCTAACCCGAAACCTACCCCTAACCCTAATCCGAACCCTAACCCTAACCCTAACCCTAACCCGAACCTTAACCCTAACCCGAACCCTAACCCTAACCCTAACCCTAACCCTAACCCGAACCCTAACCCGAACACTAACCCTAACCCTAACCCGAACCCTAACACTAAACCTAACCCTAACCCTAAACCGAACCCTAACCCTAACCTTAACCGGAACCCTAACCCTAACCCTAACCCGAACCCGAACCCTAACCCCTTACCCGAATCCTAACCATAACCCGAAACCTAACCCGAACCCTAACCATAACCCTAACCCCGAACCCGAACCCTAACCCTAACCCTAAACCTAACCCGAACCCAACCCTAACCAGAACCCTAAACCGAACCCTAACACGAACCCTAACCCTAAACCGAACCCTAACCCTAACCCTAACCCTAACCCGAACCCTAACCCTAACCTCAACCGAAACCCTAACCCTAACCCTAACCCTAACCCTAACACGAACCTGAAACCTAACCCCTTACCCGAATCCTAACCCTAACCCGAACCCTAACCCGAACCCTAACCCTAACCATAACCCCGAACCCGAACCCTAACCCTAACCCTAACCCTAACCCGAACCCTAACCCGAAACCGAACCCTAACCCTAACCCGAACCCGAACCCTAAACCTAACCCTAACCCGAACCCTAACCCTAACACGAACCCTAACCCTAACCCTAACCCTAACCCGAACCCTAACCCTAACCCTAACCCGACACCTATCCCGAACCCTAACGCGAACCCTAACCCTAACCCTAACCCTAACCCTAACACTAACCTGAACCTGAACCCTAACACTAACTGTATCCGGAACCCTAACCCTAACCCGAACACTAACCCTAACCCAAACCCTAACCCTAACCTGAACCCTAACCCGAACCCTAACCCGAAACCTAACCCTAACCCGAACCCTAACCCTAACCATAACCCGAACCCGAACCCTAACCCTAACCCTAACCCTAACCCTAACCCGAACCCTAACCCGAACCCTAACCCTAACCCGAACACTAACCCGAACCCTACCCCTAACTCTAACCCAAACCCTAACCCTAACCCTAACCCTAACCCTAACACTAACCCTAACCCGAACCTTAACTCTAACCCGAACCCTAACCCTAACCCTAACCCTAACCCGAACCCTAACCCTAACCCTAACCCTAACCCTAACCCAAACCCTAACCTGAACCCTACCCCTAACCCTAACCCTAACCCAAACCCTAACCCGAACCCTAACCCTAACCCTAACCCTAACCCGAACCCTAACCCTAACCCGAACCCTAACACTAACCCGAACCCTAACCCTAACCCGAACCCGAAACCTAACCCTAACCCTAACCTTGACCCTAACCCTAACCCGAACCCTAATCCTAACCCTAACCCGAACTCTAACCCTAAACCTAACCCGAACCCTAACCCTAAGCCTAACATGAACTCTAACCCTAACCCGAACCCTAACCCTAAACCTAACCCTAACCCGAACCCTAACCTTAACCGTAACCCGACCCCTAACCCGAACCCTAACACATATCCTAACCCTAACCCTAACCCTAAACCGAACCCGAACCCTAACCCGAACCCTAACCCTAACTCGAAACCTAACACTAACCCGAACCCTAACCCGAACCCGAACCCTAACCCTAACACTAACCCTAAACCGAACCCGAACCCTAACCCTAACCCTAACACTAACACTTACCCTAACCCTAATCCGAATCCTAACCGTAACCCTAACCCTATCCCGAACCCTAACCCTAACCCTAACCCTAACCCTAAACCTAACCCGAACCCTAACCCGAACACTAACCCGAACCCGAACCCTAACCCTCACCCTAACCCTAACCCGAACCCTAACCCTAACTCGAAACCTAACACTAACCCGAACCCTAACCCGAACCCGAACCCTAACCCTAACACTAACCCTAAACCGAACCCGAACCCTAACCCTAACCCTAACCCTAACACGAACCCTAACCCTAAACCGAACCCTAACACTAACTCGAACCCTAACCCTAACCCGAACCCGAAACCTAACCCTAACCTTAACCGGAACCCTAACCCTAACCCGAACCCTAACCCTAACCCAAACCCTAACCCTAACCCGAACCCTAACCCGAACCCTAAACCGAACCCTAAACCTAACCCGAACCCTAACCCTAACCCTAACCCGAACCCGAACCCTAACCCGAACCCTAACCCTAAACCTAACCCTAACACGAACCCTAACCCTAACCCTAACCCGAACCTTAACCCTAACCCTACCCGAACATTAACCCTAACCATAAACCTAACCCTAAACCTAACCCTAACCCGAACCCTAACCCTAACCCTAACCCTAACACAAAACCTAACCCTAACCCTAACCCTAACCCGAACCCTAACCTGAAACCTAAACCTAACCCTAACCCGAACCCTAACCCTAACCCTAACCCTAACCCTAACCCTAACCCGAACACTAACCCTAACCCTAACCCTAACCCGAACCCTGACCCTAACCCTAACCCTAACCCTAAACGTAACCCGAAACTGAACCCTAACCCTAACACTAACCGTAACCAGAACCCGAACCCTAACTCTAACCCGAACCCTAACCCTAACACTAACCCTAACCCTAACCCGAACCCTAACCCTAACCCAAATCCTAACCCTAACCCGAACCCTAACCCAAACTCTAACACTAACCCGAACCCGAACCCTAACCCTAACCCGAATCGTAAACCTAACCCGAACCCTAACACTAACACTAACCCTAACCCGAACCCAAACCCTAACCCTAACCCTAACCCGAACCCTAACCCTAACCTGAACCCTGACCCAACCCTAACCCTAACCCGAACCCTAACCCTAACCCTAACCCTAACCCGACACATAAACCGAACCCTAACGCGAACCCTAACCCTAACCCTAACACAAAACCTAACCCTAACCCTAACCCTAACCCGAACCCTAACCTGAAACCTAAACCTAACCCTAACCCGAACCCTAACCCTAACCCTAACCCTAACCCTAACCCGAACACTAACCCTAACCCTAAACCTAACCCGAACCTTAACCCTAACCCTACCCCGAACCTTAACCCTAACACTAACCCTAACCCTAAACCTAACCCGAACCCTAACACTAACCCTAAACCTAACACTAACCCTAACCCTAACCCGAAACCTAACCCGAACCCGAACCCTAACCCTAACCCTAACCCTAACAAGAACCCTAATCTGAACCCTAAACCTAACCCTAAACAGAACCCTAACCCTAACCCTAAACCGAACCCTAACGCGAACCCTAACCCTAACCCTAACCCTAACCCTAACCCGAACCCTAACCCTAACCCTAACCCGAACCCTAACCCTAACCCTAACCCGAACCCTAACCCTAACCCGAACCCGAACCCTAACCCTAACCCTAACCCTAAGCCTAACACGAACCCTAACCCGAACCCTAACCCTAACCCTAACCTGAACACTAACCCTAACCCTAACCCTAACCCTAACCCGAACCCTAACCCTAACCCTAACCGGAACCCTAACCTTAACCCTAACCCGAACCCGAACCCTAACCCCTTACCCGAATCCTAACCCTAACCCGAACCCTAACACTAACCCTAACCCCGAACCCGAACCCTAACCCGAACCCGAACCCTAACCCTAACCCGAACCCGAACCTTAACCCTAACCCTAGCCCGAACCCTAACCCTAAACCTAACCCGAACCCGAACCCTAAACCTAACCCTAACCCGACACCTATCCCGAACCCTAACGCGAACCCTAACCCTAAGCCTAACCCTAACCCTAACCTTAACCCTACCCCTGACCCTAACCCTAACCCGAACCCTACCCCGAACACGAACCCTAACCCGAACCCGAACCCTATCCCTAACCCTAACCCTAACCCTAACCCTAACCCTAACACTAACTCGAACCCTAACCCTAACCCGAACCCGAATCCTAACACTAACCCTAACCGGAACCCTAACCCTAACCCGAACACAAACCTAACCCAAACCCTAACCCTAACCCGAACCCTAAACCTAACCCTAACCAGAACTCTAACCCTAACACGAACCCTAACCCTAACCCTAACCCGAACCCGAAACCTAAGCCTAACCCTAACCCGTACCCGAACCCTAACCCTAACCCGAACCCTAACACTAACCCGAACCCTAACCCTAACCCGAACCCGAACCCTAACACTAACCCTAACCAGAACCCTAACCCTAACCCTAACCCGAACCCGACCCCTAACAACCTTACCCGAATCCTAACCCTAACCCGAACCCTAAGCCGAACCCTAACCCTAACCCTAACCCGAACCCTAACCCTAACCCTAACCGGAACCCTAACCTTAACCCTAACCCGAACCCGAACCCTAACCCCTTACCCGAATCCTAACCCTAACCCGAACCCTAACCCGAACCCTAACACTAACCCTAACCCCGAACCCGAACCCTAACCCGAACCCGAACCCTAACCCTAACCCGAACCCGAACCTTAACCCTAACCCTAGCCCGAACCCTAACCCTAACCCTAACCCGAACCCGAACCCTAAACCTAACCCTAACCCGACACCTATCCCGAACCCTAACGCGAACCCTAACCCTAAGCCTAACCCTAACCCTAACCTTAACCCTACCCCTGACCCTAACCCTAACCCGAACCCTACCCCGAACACGAACCCTAACCCGAACCCGAACCCTATCCCTAACCCTAACCCTAACCCTAACCCTAACCCTAACACTAACTCGAACCCTAACCCTAACCCGAACCCGAATCCTAACACTAACCCTAACCGGAACCCTAACCCTAACCCGAACACAAACCTAACCCAAACCCTAACCCTAACCCGAACCCTAAACCTAACCCTAACCAGAACTCTAACCCTAACACGAACCCTAACCCTAACCCTAACCCGAACCCGAAACCTAAGCCTAACCCTAACCCGTACCCGAACCCTAACCCTAACCCGAACCCTAACACTAACCCGAACCCTAACCCTAACCCGAACCCGAACCCTAACACTAACCCTAACCAGAACCCTAACCCTAACCCTAACCCGAACCCGAACCCTAACAACCTTACCCGAATCCTAACCCTAACCCGAACCCTAAGCCGAACCCTAACCCTAACCCTAACACGAACCCTAACCCGAACACTAACCCTAACCCTAACCCGAACCCTAACCCTAAACCTAACCCTAACCCTAAACCGAACCCTAACCCTAACCTTAACCGGAACCCTAACCCTAACCCTAACCCGAACCCGAACCCTA
>JAVLSZ010000158.1:295000-320000 GCA_032313775.1 Urocyon cinereoargenteus | reverse complement strand
CCTAACACGAACCCAAACCCTAACCCTAAACCTAACCCGAACCCTAACCCTAACCTTAACCGGAACCCTAACCCTAACCCTACCCCGAACCCGAACTCTAACCCCTTACCCGAATCCTAACCCTAACCCGAACCCTAACCCTAACCCGAATCCGAACCCTAACCCTAACCCTAACCCTAACCCGAACCCTAACCCTAACCCTAACCCGAAACTTAACCCTTACCCTACCCCGAACCTTAACCCTAACCCTAACCCTAAACCTAAACCTAACCCTAACTCGAACCCTAACCCTAACCCTAACCCTAAACCGAAACCTAACCCTAACCCTAACCCTAAACCTAACACGAACCCTATCCTGAACCCTAACCCTAACCCTAAACCGAACCCTAACCCTAAACGTAACCCGAACCCTAACCCTAACCCTAACCCTAACCCTAACCCTAACCCGAACCCTAACCCTAACCCTAACCCTAACCCGAACCCTAACCCTAACCCTAACCCTAACCCTAACACTAACCCGAACGGTAACCCTAACCCTAACCCCTAACCTAACCCTAAACCTAACCCTAACCCAAACCCTAACCCTAACCCTAACCCTAACCCGAACCCTAACCTGAAACCTAAACCTAACCCTAACCCGAACCCTAACCCTAACCCTAACACAAAACCTAACCCTAACCCTAACCCTAACCCGAACCCTAACCTGAAACCTAAACCTAACCCTAACCCGAACCCTAACCCTAACCCTAACCCTAACCCTAACCCGAACCCTGACCCTAACCCTAACCCTAACCCTAAACGTAACCCGAAACTGAACCCTAACCCTAACACTAACCGTAACCAGAACCCGAACCCTAACTCTAACCCGAACCCTAACACTAACACTAACCCTAACCCGAACCCAATTCCTAACCCTAACCCTAACCCGAACCCTAACCCTAACCTGAACCCTGACCCAACCCGAACCCTAACCCGAACCCTAACCCTAACCCTAACCCTAACCCGACACCTAAACCGAACCCTAACGCGAACCCTAACCCTAACCCTAACCCTAACCCGAAACTTAAGCCTAACCATACCCCGAACCTTAACCCTAACACTAACCCTAACCCTAAACCTAACCCGAACCATAACCCTAACCCTAAACCTAACACTCACCCTAACCCTAACCCGAAACCTAACCCGAACCCGAACCCTAACCCTAACCCTAACCCTAACAAGAACCCTAATCTGAACCCTAAACCTAACCCTAAACAGAACCCTAACCCTAACCCTAAACCGAACCCTAACCCTAACCGCAACCCTAACACTAACCCGAACCCTAACCCTAACCCTAACCCGAACCCTAACCCTAACCCGAAGACTAAACCTAACCCTAACCCGAACCCTAGCCCTAACCCGAACCCTAAACCTAACCCTAACCCGAATCCTAACCCTAACCCTAACCCGAACCCTAACCCGAACAATAACCCTAATCCTAACCCTAACCCAAACCCTAACCCTAACCCTAACCCGAACCCTAACCCTAACCCTAACCCGAACCCTAACCCTAACCCTAAACCGAACCCTAACCCTAAACCTAAACCGAACACTAACCCTAAGCCTAACATGAACTCTAACCCTAACCCTAACCCGAACCCTAACCCTAACCCTAACCCGACCCCTAACCCGAACCCTAACACATACCCTAACCCTAACCTTAACCCTAACCCTAACCCGAACCCTAACCCTAACCCTAACCCTAACCCGAACCCTAACCCTAACGCGAACCCTAACCCTAAACCTAACACGAACCCTAACCCTAACCCGAACCCGAACCCTAACACATACCCTAACCCTAACCTTGACCCTAACCCTAACCTGAACCCTAATCCTAACCCTAACCCGAACTCTAACCCTAAACCTAACCCGAACCCTAACCCTAAGCCTAACATGAACTCTAACCCTAACCCGAACCCTAACCCTAAACCTAACCCTAACCCGAACCCTAACCCTAACCCTAACCCGACCCCTAACCCGAACCCTAACACATACCCTAACCCTAACCCTAACCCTAACCCGAACCCGAACCCTAACCCGAACCCTACCCCTAACCCTAATCCGAATCCTAACCGTAACCCTAACCCTATCCCGAACCCTAACCCTAACCCTAACCCTAACCCTAAACCTAACCCGAACCCTAACCCGAACACTAACCCGAACCCGAACCCTAACCCTCACCCTAACCCTAACCCGAACCCTAACCCTAACTCGAAACCTAACACTAACCCGAACCCTAACCCGAACCCGAACCCTAACCCTAACACTAACCCTAAACCGAACCCGAACCCTAACCCTAACCCTAACACTAACACTTACCCTAACCCTAACCCGAACCCTAACCCGAACCCAAAACCTAACCCTAACCCTAACCCTAACCCTAACCCTAACCCGAAACCTAACCCTAACACGAACCCTAACACTAACCCGAACCCTAACCCTAACCCGAACCCGAAACCTAACCCTAACCTTAACCGGAACCCTAACCCTAACCCGAACCCTAACCCTAACCCAAACCCTAACCCTAACCCGAACCCTAACCCGAACCCTAACCCGAACCCTAAACCTAACCCGAACCCTAACCCTAACCCTAACCCGAACCCGAACCCTAACCCGAACCCTAACCCTAAACCTAACCCTAACACGAACCCTAACCCTAACCCTAACCCTAACCCGAACCTTAACCCTAACCCTACCCCGAACATTAACCCTAACCATAAACCTAATCCTAAACCTAACCCTAACCCGAACCCTAACCCTAACCCTAACCCTAACACAAAACCTAACCCTAACCCTAACCCTAACCCGAACCCTAACCTGAAACCTAAACCTAACCCTAACCCGAACCCTAACCCTAACCCTAACCCTAACCCTAACCCGAACCCTGACCCTAACCCTAACCCTAACCCTAAACGTAACCCGAAACTGAACCATAACCCTAACACTAACCGTAACCAGAACCCGAACCCTAACTCTAACCCGAACCCTAACCCTAACACTAACCCTAACCCTAACCCGAACCCTAACCCTAACCCAAATCCTAACCCTAACCCGAACCCTAACCCAAACTCTAACACTAACCCGAACCCGAACCCTAACCCTAACCCGAATCATAAACCTAACCCGAACCCTAACACTAACACTAACCCTAACCCGAACCCAAACCCTAACCCTAACCCTAACCCGAACCCTAACCCTAACCTGAACCCTGACCCAACCCTAACCCTAACCAGAACCCTAACCCTAACCCTAACCCTAACCCGACACCTAAACCGAACCCTAACGCGAACCCTAACCCTAACCCTAACCCTAACCCTAACCCGAACCTTAACCCTAACCCTACCCCGAACCTTAACCCTAACACTAACCCTAACCCTAAACCTAACCCGAACCCTAACACTAACCCTAAACCTAACACTAACCCTAACCCTAACCCGAAACCTAACCCGAACCCGAACCCTAACCCTAACCCTAACCCTAACAAGAACCCTAATCTGAACCCTAAACCTAACCCTAAACAGAACCCTAACCCTAACCCTAAACCGAACATTAACCCTAACCGCAACCCTAACCCTAACCCGAACCCTAACCCTAACCCTAACCCGAACCCTAACCCTAACCCTAACCCGAACCCTAACCCTAACCCGAAAACTAACCCTAACCCGAACCCTAACCCTAACCCTAACCCTAAGCCTAACACGAACCCTAACCCGAACCCTAACCCTAACCCTAACCTGAACACTAACCCTAACCCTAACCCTAACCCGAACCCTAACCCTAACCCTAACCGGAACCCTAACCTTAACCCTAACCCGAACCCGAACCCTAACCCCTTACCCGAATCCTAACCCTAACCCGAACCCTAACCCGAACCCTAACACTAACACTAACCCCGAACCCGAACCCTAACCCGAACCCGAACCCTAACCCTAACCCGAACCCGAACCTTAACCCTAACCCTAGCCCGATCCCTAACGCTAACCCTAACCCGAACCCGAACCCTAAACCTAACCCTAACCCGACACCTATCCCGAACCCTAAAGCGAACCCTAACCCTAAGCCTAACCCTAACCCTAACCTTAACCCTACCCCTGACCCTAACCCTAACCCGAACCCTACCCCGAACACGAACCCTAACCCGAACCCGCACCCTATCCCTAACCCTAACCCTAACCCTAACCCTAACCCTAACACTAACTCGAAACCTAACCCTAACCCGAACCCGAATCCTAACACTAACCCTAACCGGAACCCTAACCCTAACCCGAACCCAAACCTAACCCAAACCCTAACCCTAACCCGAACCCTAAACCTAACCCTAACCCGAACTCTAACCCTAACACGAACCCTAACCCTAACCCTAACCCGAACCCGAAACCTAAGCCTAACCCTAACCCGTACCCGAACCCTAACCCTAACCCGAACCCTAACACTAACCCGAACCCTAACCCTAACCCGAACCCGAACCCTAACACTAACCCTAACCAGAACCCTAACCCTAACCCTAACCCGAACCCGAACCCTAACAACCTTACCCGAATCCTAACCCTAACCCGAACCCTAAGCCGAACCCTAACCCTAACCCTAACCCTAACCCCGAACCCGAACCCTAACCCTAAACCTAACCCTAAGCCTAACCCGAACCCTAACCCGAACCCTAACCCTAACCCGAAACCGAACCCTAACCCTAACCCTAACCCTCACCCGAACCCGAACCGTACCCTAACCCGAACCCTAACCCGAATCCTACCCCTAACCCTAATCCGAACCCTAACCCTAACCCTAACCCTAACCCGAACCTTAACCCTAACCCGAACCCTAACCCTAACCCTAACCCTAACCCTAACCCGAACCCTAACCCGAACACTAACCCTAACCCTAACCCGAACCCTAACACTAAACCTAACCCTAACCCTAAACCGAACCCTAACCCTAACCTTAACCGGAACCCTAACCCTAACCCTAACCCGAACCCGAACCCTAACCCCTTACCCGAATCCTAACCATAACCCGAAACCTAACCCGAACCCTAACCATAACCCTAACCCCGAACCCGAACCCTAACCCTAACCCTAAACCTAACCCGAACCCAACCCTAACCAGAACCCTAAACCGAACCCTAACACGAACCCTAACCCTAAACCGAACCCTAACCCTAACCCTAACCCTAACCCGAACCCTAACCCTAACCTCAACCGAAACCCTAACCCTAACCCTAACCCTAACCCTAACACGAACCTGAAACCTAACCCCTTACCCGAATCCTAACCCTAACCCGAACCCTAACCCGAACCCTAACCCTAACCATAACCCCGAACCCGAACCCTAACCCTAACCCTAACCCTAACCCGAACCCTAACCCGAAACCGAACCCTAACCCTAACCCGAACCCGAACCCTAAACCTAACCCTAACCCGAACCCTAACCCTAACACGAACCCTAACCCTAACCCTAACCCTAACCCGAACCCTAACCCTAACCCTAACCCGACACCTATCCCGAACCCTAACGCGAACCCTAACCCTAACCCTAACCCTAACCCTAACACTAACCTGAACCTGAACCCTAACACTAACCGTATCCGGAACCCTAACCCTAACCCGAACACTAACCCTAACCCAAACCCTAACCCTAACCTGAACCCTAACCCGAACCCTAACCCGAAACCTAACCCTAACCCGAACCCTAACCCTAACCATAACCCGAACCCGAACCCTAACCCTAACCCTAACCCTAACCCTAACCCGAACCCTAACCCGAACCCTAACCCTAACCCGAACACTAACCCGAACCCTACCCCTAACTCTAACCCAAACCCTAACCCTAACCCTAACCCTAACCCTAACACTAACCCTAACCCGAACCTTAACTCTAACCCGAACCCTAACCCTAACCCTAACCCTAACCCGAACCCTAACCCTAACCCTAACCCTAACCCTAACCCAAACCCTAACCTGAACCCTACCCCTAACCCTAACCCTAACCCAAACCCTAACCCGAACCCTAACCCTAACCCTAACCCTAACCCGAACCCTAACCCTAACCCGAACCCTAACACTAACCCGAACCCTAACCCTAACCCGAACCCGAAACCTAACCCTAACCCTAACCTTGACCCTAAACCTAACCCGAACCCTAATCCTAACCCTAACCCGAACTCTAACCCTAAACCTAACCCGAACCCTAACCCTAAGCCTAACATGAACTCTAACCCTAACCCGAACCCTAACCCTAAACCTAACCCTAACCCGAACCCTAACCTTAACCGTAACCCGACCCCTAACCCGAACCCTAACACATATCCTAACCCTAACCCTAACCCTAAACCGAACCCGAACCCTAACCCGAACCCTAACCCTAACTCGAAACCTAACACTAACCCGAACCCTAACCCGAACCCGAACCCTAACCCTAACACTAACCCTAAACCGAACCCGAACCCTAACCCTAACCCTAACACTAACACTTACCCTAACCCTAATCCGAATCCTAACCGTAACCCTAACCCTATCCCGAACCCTAACCCTAACCCTAACCCTAACCCTAAACCTAACCCGAACCCTAACCCGAACACTAACCCGAACCCGAACCCTAACCCTCACCCTAACCCTAACCCGAACCCTAACCCTAACTCGAAACCTAACACTAACCCGAACCCTAACCCGAACCCGAACCCTAACCCTAACACTAACCCTAAACCGAACCCGAACCCTAACCCTAACCCTAACCCTAACACGAACCCTAACCCTAACCCGAACCCTAACACTAACTCGAACCCTAACCCTAACCCGAACCCGAAACCTAACCCTAACCTTAACCGGAACCCTAACCCTAACCCGAACCCTAACCCTAACCCAAACCCTAACCCTAACCCGAACCCTAACCCGAACCCTAAACCGAACCCTAAACCTAACCCGAACCCTAACCCTAACCCTAACCCGAACCCGAACCCTAACCCGAACCCTAACCCTAAACCTAACCCTAACACGAACCCTAACCCTAACCCTAACCCGAACCTTAACCCTAACCCTACCCGAACATTAACCCTAACCATAAACCTAACCCTAAACCTAACCCTAACCCGAACCCTAACCCTAACCCTAACCCTAACACAAAACCTAACCCTAACCCTAACCCTAACCCGAACCCTAACCTGAAACCTAAACCTAACCCTAACCCGAACCCTAACCCTAACCCTAACCCTAACCCTAACCCGAACACTACCCCTAACCCTAAACCTAACCCGAACCTTAACCCTAACCCTACCCCGAACCTTAACCCTAACACTAACCCTAACCCTAAACCTAACCCGAACCCTAACACTAACCCTAAACCTAACACTAACCCTAACCCTAACCCGAAACCTAACCCGAACCCGAACCCTAACCCTAACCCTAACCCTAACAAGAACCCTAATCTGAACCCTAAACCTAACCCTAAACAGAACCCTAACCCTAACCCTAAACCGAACCCTAACGCGAAACCTAACCCTAACCCTAACCCTAACCCTAACCCGAACCCTAACCCTAACCCTAACCCGAACCCTAACCCTAACCCTAACCCGAACCCTAACCCTAACCCGAACCCGAACCCTAACCCTAACCCTAACCCTAAGCCTAACACGAACCCTAACCCGAACCCTAACCCTAACCCTAACCTGAACACTAACCCTAACCCTAACCCTAACCCTAACCCGAACCCTAACCCTAACCCTAACCGGAACCCTAACCTTAACCCTAACCCGAACCCGAACCCTAACCCCTTACCCGAATCCTAACCCTAACCCGAACCCTAACCCAAACCCTAACACTAACCCTAACCCCGAACCCGAACCCTAACCCGAACCCGAACCCTAACCCTAACCCGAACCCGAACCTTAACCCTAACCCTAGCCCGAACCCTAACCCTAAACCTAACCCGAACCCGAACCCTAAACCTAACCCTAACCCGACACCTATCCCGAACCCTAACGCGAACCCTAACCCTAAGCCTAACCCTAACCCTAACCTTAACCCTACCCCTGACCCTAACCCTAACCCGAACCCTACCCCGAACACGAACCCTAACCCGAACCCGAACCCTATCCCTAACCCTAACCCTAACCCTAACCCTAACACTAACTCGAACCCTAACCCTAACCCGAACCCGAATCCTAACACTAACCCTAACCGGAACCCTAACCCTAACCCGAACACAAACCTAACCCAAACCCTAACCCTAACCCGAACCCTAAACCTAACCCTAACCAGAACTCTAACCCTAACACGAACCCTAACCCTAACCCTAACCCGAACCCGAAACCTAAGCCTAACCCTAACCCGTACCCGAACCCTAACCCTAACCCGAACCCTAACACTAACCCGAACCCTAACCCTAACCCGAACCCGAACCCTAACACTAACCCTAACCAGAACCCTAACCCTAACCCTAACCCGAACCCGAACCCTAACAACCTTACCCGAATCCTAACCCTAACCCGAACCCTAAGCCGAACCCTAACCCTAACCCTAACCCGAACCCTAACCCTAACCCTAACCGGAACCCTAACCTTAACCCTAACCCGAACCCGAACCCTAACCCCTTACCCGAATCCTAACCCTAACCCGAACCCTAACCCGAACCCTAACACTAACCCTAACCCCGAACCCGAACCCTAACCCGAACCCGAACCCTAACCCTAACCCGAACCCGAACCTTAACCCTAACCCTAGCCCGAACCCTAACCCTAACCCTAACCCGAACCCGAACCCTAAACCTAACCCTAACCCGACACCTATCCCGAACCCTAACGCGAACCCTAACCCTAAGCCTAACCCTAACCCTAACCTTAACCCTACCCCTGACCCTAACCCTAACCCGAACCCTACCCCGAACACGAACCCTAACCCGAACCCGAACCCTATCCCTAACCCTAACCCTAACCCTAACCCTAACCCTAACACTAACTCGAACCCTAACCCTAACCCGAACCCGAATCCTAACACTAACCCTAACCGGAACCCTAACCCTAACCCGAACACAAACCTAACCCAAACCCTAACCCTAACCCGAACCCTAAACCTAACCCTAACCAGAACTCTAACCCTAACACGAACCCTAACCCTAACCCTAACCCGAACCCGAAACCTAAGCCTAACCCTAACCCGTACCCGAACCCTAACCCTAACCCGAACCCTAACACTAACCCGAACCCTAACCCTAACCCGAACCCGAACCCTAACACTAACCCTAACCAGAACCCTAACCCTAACCCTAACCCGAACCCGAACCCTAACAACCTTACCCGAATCCTAACCCTAACCCGAACCCTAAGCCGAACCCTAACCCTAACCCTAACACGAACCCTAACCCGAACACTAACCCTAACCCTAACCCGAACCCTAACCCTAAACCTAACCCTAACCCTAAACCGAACCCTAACCCTAACCTTAACCGGAACCCTAACCCTAACCCTAACCCGAACCCGAACCCTAACCCCTTACCCGAATCCTAACCCTAACCCGAAACCTAACCCGAACCCTAACCATAACCCTAACCCCGAACCCGAACCCTAACCCTAACCCTAAACCTAACCCGAACCCAACCCTAACCAGAACCCTAAACCGAACCCTAACACGAACCCTAACCCTAAACCGAACCCTAACCCTAACCCTAACCCTAACCCGAACCCTAACCCTCACCTCAACCGAAACCCTAACCCTAACCCTAACCCTAACCCTAACACGAACCTGAAACCTAACCCCTTACCCGAATCCTAAACCTAACCCGAACCCTAACCCGAACCCTAACCCTAACCATAACCCCGAACCCGAACCCTAACCCTAACCCTAACCCTAACCCGAACCCTAACCCGAACCCGAACCCTAACCCTAACCCGAACCCGAACCCTAAACCTAACCCTAACCCGAACCCTAACCCTAACACGAACCCTAAACCTAACCCTAACCCTAACCCGAACCCTAAACCTAACCCTAACCCGACACCTATCCCGAACCCTAACGCGAACCCTAACCCTAACCCTAACCCTAACCCTAACACTAACCCGAACCCTAACCCGAACCCTAACCCAAACCCGAACCCTAACCCTAACCCGAACCCTAACCCTAACCCAAACCCTAACCCTAAACCGAACCCTAACTCTAACCCGAACCCTAAACCTAACCTGAACCTGACCCCTAACACTAACCCTATCCGGAACCCTAACCCTAACCCGAACACTAACCCTAACCCAAACCCTAACCCTAACCTGAACCCTAACACGAACCCTAACCCGAAACCTAACCCTAACCCGAACCCTAACCCTAACCATAACCCGAACCCGAACCCTAACCCTAACCCTAACCCTAACCCTAACCCGAACCCTAACCCGAACCCTAACCCTAACCCGAACACTAACCCGAACCCTACCCCTAACTCTAACCCAAACCCTAACCCTAACACTAACCCTAACCCTAACCCGAACCTTAACTCTAACCCGAACCCTAACCCTAACCCTAACCCTAACCCGAACCCTAACCCGAACCCTAACTCTAACCCTAACCCAAACCCTAACCTGAACCCTACCCCTAACCCTAACCCTAACCCAAAACCTAACCCGAACCCTAACCCTAACCCTAACCCTAACCCGAACACTAACCCTAACCCTAACCCTAACCCGAACCCGAATCCGAACCCTAACCCGAACCCTAACCCGAACCCTAACCCGAACCCTAAACCTAACCCTATTCCGAAACCTAACCCGAACCCTAACCCTAACCCGAACCCGAACACTAACCCTAACCTTAACCCTAACCCGAAACCTAACCCTAACACTAACCCTAACCCCAACCCTTACCCGAACCCTAACCCGAACCCTAACCCGAAACATAACCCTAAACCGAACCCTAACCCGAACCCTAACCCGATCCATAACCCGAACCCTAAACCTAACCCTAACCCGACACCTATCCCGAACCCTAAAGCGAACCCTAACCCTAAGCCTAACCCTAACCCTAACCTTAACCCTACCCCTGACCCTAACCCTAACCCGAACCCTACCCCGAACACGAACCCTAACCCGAACCCGCACCCTATCCCTAACCCTAACCCTAACCCTAACCCTAACCCTAACACTAACTCGAAACCTAACCCTAACCCGAACCCGAATCCTAACACTAACCCTAACCGGAACCCTAACCCTAACCCGAACCCAAACCTAACCCAAACCCTAACCCTAACCCGAACCCTAAACCTAACCCTAACCCGAACTCTAACCCTAACACGAACCCTAACCCTAACCCTAACCCGAACCCGAAACCTAAGCCTAACCCTAACCCGTACCCGAACCCTAACCCTAACCCGAACCCTAACACTAACCCGAACCCTAACCCTAACCCGAACCCGAACCCTAACACTAACCCTAACCAGAACCCTAACCCTAACCCTAACCCGAACCCGAACCCTAACAACCTTACCCGAATCCTAACCCTAACCCGAACCCTAAGCCGAACCCTAACCCTAACCCTAACCCTAACCCCGAACCCGAACCCTAACCCTAAACCTAACCCTAAGCCTAACCCGAACCCTAACCCGAACCCTAACCCTAACCCGAAACCGAACCCTAACCCTAACCCTAACCCTCACCCGAACCCGAACCGTACCCTAACCCGAACCCTAACCCGAATCCTACCCCTAACCCTAATCCGAACCCTAACCCTAACCCTAACCCTAACCCGAACCTTAACCCTAACCCGAACCCTAACCCTAACCCTAACCCTAACCCTAACCCGAACCCTAACCCGAACACTAACCCTAACCCTAACCCGAACCCTAACACTAAACCTAACCCTAACCCTAAACCGAACCCTAACCCTAACCTTAACCGGAACCCTAACCCTAACCCTAACCCGAACCCGAACCCTAACCCCTTACCCGAATCCTAACCATAACCCGAAACCTAACCCGAACCCTAACCATAACCCTAACCCCGAACCCGAACCCTAACCCTAACCCTAAACCTAACCCGAACCCAACCCTAACCAGAACCCTAAACCGAACCCTAACACGAACCCTAACCCTAAACCGAACCCTAACCCTAACCCTAACCCTAACCCGAACCCTAACCCTAACCTCAACCGAAACCCTAACCCTAACCCTAACCCTAACCCTAACACGAACCTGAAACCTAACCCCTTACCCGAATCCTAACCCTAACCCGAACCCTAACCCGAACCCTAACCCTAACCATAACCCCGAACCCGAACCCTAACCCTAACCCTAACCCTAACCCGAACCCTAACCCGAAACCGAACCCTAACCCTAACCCGAACCCGAACCCTAAACCTAACCCTAACCCGAACCCTAACCCTAACACGAACCCTAACCCTAACCCTAACCCTAACCCGAACCCTAACCCTAACCCTAACCCGACACCTATCCCGAACCCTAACGCGAACCCTAACCCTAACCCTAACCCTAACCCTAACACTAACCTGAACCTGAACCCTAACACTAACCGTATCCGGAACCCTAACCCTAACCCGAACACTAACCCTAACCCAAACCCTAACCCTAACCTGAACCCTAACCCGAACCCTAACCCGAAACCTAACCCTAACCCGAACCCTAACCCTAACCATAACCCGAACCCGAACCCTAACCCTAACCCTAACCCTAACCCTAACCCGAACCCTAACCCGAACCCTAACCCTAACCCGAACACTAACCCGAACCCTACCCCTAACTCTAACCCAAACCCTAACCCTAACCCTAACCCTAACCCTAACACTAACCCTAACCCGAACCTTAACTCTAACCCGAACCCTAACCCTAACCCTAACCCTAACCCGAACCCTAACCCTAACCCTAACCCTAACCCTAACCCAAACCCTAACCTGAACCCTACCCCTAACCCTAACCCTAACCCAAACCCTAACCCGAACCCTAACCCTAACCCTAACCCTAACCCGAACCCTAACCCTAACCCGAACCCTAACACTAACCCGAACCCTAACCCTAACCCGAACCCGAAACCTAACCCTAACCCTAACCTTGACCCTAAACCTAACCCGAACCCTAATCCTAACCCTAACCCGAACTCTAACCCTAAACCTAACCCGAACCCTAACCCTAAGCCTAACATGAACTCTAACCCTAACCCGAACCCTAACCCTAAACCTAACCCTAACCCGAACCCTAACCTTAACCGTAACCCGACCCCTAACCCGAACCCTAACACATATCCTAACCCTAACCCTAACCCTAAACCGAACCCGAACCCTAACCCGAACCCTAACCCTAACTCGAAACCTAACACTAACCCGAACCCTAACCCGAACCCGAACCCTAACCCTAACACTAACCCTAAACCGAACCCGAACCCTAACCCTAACCCTAACACTAACACTTACCCTAACCCTAATCCGAATCCTAACCGTAACCCTAACCCTATCCCGAACCCTAACCCTAACCCTAACCCTAACCCTAAACCTAACCCGAACCCTAACCCGAACACTAACCCGAACCCGAACCCTAACCCTCACCCTAACCCTAACCCGAACCCTAACCCTAACTCGAAACCTAACACTAACCCGAACCCTAACCCGAACCCGAACCCTAACCCTAACACTAACCCTAAACCGAACCCGAACCCTAACCCTAACCCTAACCCTAACACGAACCCTAACCCTAACCCGAACCCTAACACTAACTCGAACCCTAACCCTAACCCGAACCCGAAACCTAACCCTAACCTTAACCGGAACCCTAACCCTAACCCGAACCCTAACCCTAACCCAAACCCTAACCCTAACCCGAACCCTAACCCGAACCCTAAACCGAACCCTAAACCTAACCCGAACCCTAACCCTAACCCTAACCCGAACCCGAACCCTAACCCGAACCCTAACCCTAAACCTAACCCTAACACGAACCCTAACCCTAACCCTAACCCGAACCTTAACCCTAACCCTACCCGAACATTAACCCTAACCATAAACCTAACCCTAAACCTAACCCTAACCCGAACCCTAACCCTAACCCTAACCCTAACACAAAACCTAACCCTAACCCTAACCCTAACCCGAACCCTAACCTGAAACCTAAACCTAACCCTAACCCGAACCCTAACCCTAACCCTAACCCTAACCCTAACCCGAACACTACCCCTAACCCTAAACCTAACCCGAACCTTAACCCTAACCCTACCCCGAACCTTAACCCTAACACTAACCCTAACCCTAAACCTAACCCGAACCCTAACACTAACCCTAAACCTAACACTAACCCTAACCCTAACCCGAAACCTAACCCGAACCCGAACCCTAACCCTAACCCTAACCCTAACAAGAACCCTAATCTGAACCCTAAACCTAACCCTAAACAGAACCCTAACCCTAACCCTAAACCGAACCCTAACGCGAAACCTAACCCTAACCCTAACCCTAACCCTAACCCGAACCCTAACCCTAACCCTAACCCGAACCCTAACCCTAACCCTAACCCGAACCCTAACCCTAACCCGAACCCGAACCCTAACCCTAACCCTAACCCTAAGCCTAACACGAACCCTAACCCGAACCCTAACCCTAACCCTAACCTGAACACTAACCCTAACCCTAACCCTAACCCTAACCCGAACCCTAACCCTAACCCTAACCGGAACCCTAACCTTAACCCTAACCCGAACCCGAACCCTAACCCCTTACCCGAATCCTAACCCTAACCCGAACCCTAACCCAAACCCTAACACTAACCCTAACCCCGAACCCGAACCCTAACCCGAACCCGAACCCTAACCCTAACCCGAACCCGAACCTTAACCCTAACCCTAGCCCGAACCCTAACCCTAAACCTAACCCGAACCCGAACCCTAAACCTAACCCTAACCCGACACCTATCCCGAACCCTAACGCGAACCCTAACCCTAAGCCTAACCCTAACCCTAACCTTAACCCTACCCCTGACCCTAACCCTAACCCGAACCCTACCCCGAACACGAACCCTAACCCGAACCCGAACCCTATCCCTAACCCTAACCCTAACCCTAACCCTAACACTAACTCGAACCCTAACCCTAACCCGAACCCGAATCCTAACACTAACCCTAACCGGAACCCTAACCCTAACCCGAACACAAACCTAACCCAAACCCTAACCCTAACCCGAACCCTAAACCTAACCCTAACCAGAACTCTAACCCTAACACGAACCCTAACCCTAACCCTAACCCGAACCCGAAACCTAAGCCTAACCCTAACCCGTACCCGAACCCTAACCCTAACCCGAACCCTAACACTAACCCGAACCCTAACCCTAACCCGAACCCGAACCCTAACACTAACCCTAACCAGAACCCTAACCCTAACCCTAACCCGAACCCGAACCCTAACAACCTTACCCGAATCCTAACCCTAACCCGAACCCTAAGCCGAACCCTAACCCTAACCCTAACCCGAACCCTAACCCTAACCCTAACCGGAACCCTAACCTTAACCCTAACCCGAACCCGAACCCTAACCCCTTACCCGAATCCTAACCCTAACCCGAACCCTAACCCGAACCCTAACACTAACCCTAACCCCGAACCCGAACCCTAACCCGAACCCGAACCCTAACCCTAACCCGAACCCGAACCTTAACCCTAACCCTAGCCCGAACCCTAACCCTAACCCTAACCCGAACCCGAACCCTAAACCTAACCCTAACCCGACACCTATCCCGAACCCTAACGCGAACCCTAACCCTAAGCCTAACCCTAACCCTAACCTTAACCCTACCCCTGACCCTAACCCTAACCCGAACCCTACCCCGAACACGAACCCTAACCCGAACCCGAACCCTATCCCTAACCCTAACCCTAACCCTAACCCTAACCCTAACACTAACTCGAACCCTAACCCTAACCCGAACCCGAATCCTAACACTAACCCTAACCGGAACCCTAACCCTAACCCGAACACAAACCTAACCCAAACCCTAACCCTAACCGAACCCTAAACCTAACCCTAACCAGAACTCTAACCCTAACACGAACCCTAACCCTAACCCTAACCCGAACCCGAAACCTAAGCCTAACCCTAACCCGTACCCGAACCCTAACCCTAACCCGAACCCTAACACTAACCCGAACCCTAACCCTAACCCGAACCCGAACCCTAACACTAACCCTAACCAGAACCCTAACCCTAACCCTAACCCGAACCCGAACCCTAACAACCTTACCCGAATCCTAACCCTAACCCGAACCCTAAGCCGAACCCTAACCCTAACCCTAACACGAACCCTAACCCGAACACTAACCCTAACCCTAACCCGAACCCTAACCCTAAACCTAACCCTAACCCTAAACCGAACCCTAACCCTAACCTTAACCGGAACCCTAACCCTAACCCTAACCCGAACCCGAACCCTAACCCCTTACCCGAATCCTAACCCTAACCCGAAACCTAACCCGAACCCTAACCATAACCCTAACCCCGAACCCGAACCCTAACCCTAACCCTAAACCTAACCCGAACCCAACCCTAACCAGAACCCTAAACCGAACCCTAACACGAACCCTAACCCTAAACCGAACCCTAACCCTAACCCTAACCCTAACCCGAACCCTAACCCTCACCTCAACCGAAACCCTAACCCTAACCCTAACCCTAACCCTAACACGAACCTGAAACCTAACCCCTTACCCGAATCCTAAACCTAACCCGAACCCTAACCCGAACCCTAACCCTAACCATAACCCCGAACCCGAACCCTAACCCTAACCCTAACCCTAACCCGAACCCTAACCCGAACCCGAACCCTAACCCTAACCCGAACCCGAACCCTAAACCTAACCCTAACCCGAACCCTAACCCTAACACGAACCCTAAACCTAACCCTAACCCTAACCCGAACCCTAAACCTAACCCTAACCCGACACCTATCCCGAACCCTAACGCGAACCCTAACCCTAACCCTAACCCTAACCCTAACACTAACCCGAACCCTAACCCGAACCCTAACCCAAACCCGAACCCTAACCCTAACCCGAACCCTAACCCTAACCCAAACCCTAACCCTAAACCGAACCCTAACTCTAACCCGAACCCTAAACCTAACCTGAACCTGACCCCTAACACTAACCCTATCCGGAACCCTAACCCTAACCCGAACACTAACCCTAACCCAAACCCTAACCCTAACCTGAACCCTAACACGAACCCTAACCCGAAACCTAACCCTAACCCGAACCCTAACCCTAACCATAACCCGAACCCGAACCCTAACCCTAACCCTAACCCTAACCCTAACCCGAACCCTAACCCGAACCCTAACCCTAACCCGAACACTAACCCGAACCCTACCCCTAACTCTAACCCAAACCCTAACCCTAACACTAACCCTAACCCTAACCCGAACCTTAACTCTAACCCGAACCCTAACCCTAACCCTAACCCTAACCCGAACCCTAACCCGAACCCTAACTCTAACCCTAACCCAAACCCTAACCTGAACCCTACCCCTAACCCTAACCCTAACCCAAAACCTAACCCGAACCCTAACCCTAACCCTAACCCTAACCCGAACACTAACCCTAACCCTAACCCTAACCCGAACCCGAATCCGAACCCTAACCCGAACCCTAACCCGAACCCTAACCCGAACCCTAAACCTAACCCTATTCCGAAACCTAACCCGAACCCTAACCCTAACCCGAACCCGAACACTAACCCTAACCTTAACCCTAACCCGAAACCTAACCCTAACACTAACCCTAACCCCAACCCTTACCCGAACCCTAACCCGAACCCTAACCCGAAACATAACCCTAAACCGAACCCTAACCCGAACCCTAACCCGATCCATAACCCGAACCCTAAACCTAACCCTAACCCGAACACTAACCCTAACCCTAACCCGAACCCTAACACGAACCCTAACCTTAACCCTAACCCGAACCCTAACCCTAACCATAACCCTAACCCGAACCCTAACCCTAACCCCTAACCCTAACCCGAACCCTAACCCTAACCCGAACCCTATCCCTAACCCAAACCCTAACCCTAACCCTAACCCTAACCCGAACCCGAACCCGAACCCTAACCCTAATCCTAACCCGAAGTCTAACCCTAACCCGAACCCTAACCCTAACACTAACCCGAAACCCTAATCCTAACCCTAACCCGAACCCTAAATCTAACCCGAACCTTAACCCTAACCTGAACCCGAACCCGAACCCTGACCCTAAACCGAACCCTAAGCCTAACCCTAACCCGAACTCTAACTCCAACCCGAACCCTAACCCGAACCCGAACCCTAACCCTAACCCTAACCCGAACCCTAACCCTAACCCTAACCCGAACCCTATCCCTAACCCGAACCCTAACCCTAACCCTAACCCG
The DNA here is from genome assembly GCA_032313775.1 of Urocyon cinereoargenteus. Classification (NCBI taxonomy): domain Eukaryota; kingdom Metazoa; phylum Chordata; class Mammalia; order Carnivora; family Canidae; genus Urocyon; species Urocyon cinereoargenteus. The sequence continues at coordinate 301,599 of JAVLSZ010000158.1, read as the reverse complement.
AAGACTAAACCTAACCCTAACCCGAACCCTAGCCCTAACCCGAACCCTAAACCTAACCCTAACCCGAATCCTAACCCTAACCCTAACCCGAACCCTAACCCGAACAATAACCCTAATCCTAACCCTAACCCAAACCCTAACCATAACCCTAACCAGAACCCTAACCCTAACCCTAACCCGAACCCTAAACCTAACCCTAACCCTAAACCGAACCCTAACCCTAAAGCTAAACCGAACACTAACCCTAAGCCTAACATGAACTCTAACCCTAACCCTAACCCGAACCCTAACCCTAACCCTAACCCGACCCCTAACCCGAACCCTAACACATACCCTAACCCTAACCTTAACCCTAACCCTAACCTGAACCCTAACCCTAACCCTAACCCTAAACCGAACCCTAACCCTAACGCGAACCCTAACCCTAAACCTAACACGAACCCTAACCCTAACCCGAACCCGAACCCTAACACATACCCTAACCCTAACCCTAAACCTAACCCTAACCCGAACCCTAACCCTAACCCTAACCCGACCCCTAACCCGAACCCTAACACATACCCTAACCCTAACCCTAACCCTAACCCGAACCCGAACCCTAACCCGAACCCTACCCCTAACCCTAATCCGAATCCTAACCGTAACCCTAACCCTATCCCGAACCCTAAACCTAACCCTAACCCTAACCCTAAACCTAACCCGAACCCTAACCCGAACACTAACCCGAACCCGAACCCTAACCCTAACACTAACCCTAAACCGAACCCGAACCCTAACCCTAACCCTAACACTAACACTTACCCTAACCCTAACCCGAACCCTAACCCGAACCCAAAACCTAACCCTAACCCTAACCCTAACCCTAACCCTAACCCGAACCCTAACCCTAACCCGAACCCTAACACTAACCCGAAACCGAACCCTAACCCTAACCCTAACCCTCACCCGAACCTTAACCCTAACCCTACCCCGAACATTAACCCTAACCATAAACCTAATCCTAAACCTAACCCTAACCCGAACCCTAACCCTAACCCTAACCCTAACACAAAACCTAACCCTAACCCTAACCCTAACCCGAACCCTAACCTGAAACCTAAACCTAACCCTAACCCGAACCCTAACCCTAACCCTAACCCTAACCCTAACCCGAACCCTGACCCTAACCCTAACCCTAACCCTAAACGTAACCCGAAACTGAACCCTAACCCTAACACTAACCGTAACCAGAACCCGAACCCTAACTCTAACCCGAACCCTAACCCTAACACTAACCCTAACCCTAACCCGAACCCTAACCCTAACCCAAATCCTAACCCTAACCCGAACCCTAACCCAAACTCTAACACTAACCCGAACCCGAACCCTAACCCTAACCCGAATCATAAACCTAACCCGAACCCTAACACTAACACTAACCCTAACCCGAACCCAAACCCTAACCCTAACCCTAACCCGAACCCTAACCCTAACCTGAACCCTGACCCAACCCTAACCCTAACCAGAACCCTAACCCTAACCCTAACCCTAACCCGACACCTAAACCGAACCCTAACGCGAACCCTAACCCTAACCCTAACCCTAACCCTAACCCGAACCTTAACCCTAACCCTACCCCGAACCTTAACCCTAACACTAACCCTAACCCTAAACCTAACCCGAACCCTAACACTAACCCTAAACCTAACACTAACCCTAACCCTAACCCGAAACCTAACCCGAACCCGAACCCTAACCCTAACCCTAACCCTAACAAGAACCCTAATCTGAACCCTAAACCTAACCCTAAACAGAACCCTAACCCTAACCCTAAACCGAACATTAACCCTAACCGCAACCCTAACCCTAACCCGAACCCTAACCCTAACCCTAACCCGAACCCTAACCCTAACCCTAACCCGAACCCTAACCCTAACCCGAAAAATAACCCTAACCCGAACCCTAACCCTAACCCTAACCCTAAGCCTAACACGAACCCTAACCCGAACCCTAACCCTAACCCTAACCTGAACACTAACCCTAACCCTAACCCTAACCCGAACCCTAACCCTAACCCTAACCGGAACCCTAACCTTAACCCTAACCCGAACCCGAACCCTAACCCCTTACCCGAATCCTAACCCTAACCCGAACCCTAACCCGAACCCTAACACTAACACTAACCCCGAACCCGAACCCTAACCCGAACCCGAACCCTAACCCTAACCCGAACCCGAACCTTAACCCTAACCCTAGCCCGATCCCTAACGCTAACCCTAACCCGAACCCGAACCCTAAACCTAACCCTAACCCGACACCTATCCCGAACCCTAAAGCGAACCCTAACCCTAAGCCTAACCCTAACCCTAACCTTAACCCTACCCCTGACCCTAACCCTAACCCGAACCCTACCCCGAACACGAACCCTAACCCGAACCCGCACCCTATCCCTAACCCTAACCCTAACCCTAACCCTAACCCTAACACTAACTCGAACCCTAACCCTAACCCGAACCCGAATCCTAACACTAACCCTAACCGGAACCCTAACCCTAACCCGAACCCAAACCTAACCCAAACCCTAACCCTAACCCGAACCCTAAACCTAACCCTAACCCGAACTCTAACCCTAACACGAACCCTAACCCTAACCCTAACCCGAACCCGAAACCTAAGCCTAACCCTAACCCGTACCCGAACCCTAACCCTAACCCGAACCCTAACACTAACCCGAACCCTAACCCTAACCCGAACCCGAACCCTAACACTAACCCTAACCAGAACCCTAACCCTAACCCTAACCCGAACCCGAACCCTAACAACCTTACCCGAATCCTAACCCTAACCCGAACCCTAAGCCGAACCCTAACCCTAACCCTAACCCTAACCCCGAACCCGAACCCTAACCCTAAACCTAACCCTAAGCCTAACCCGAACCCTAACCCGAACCCTAACCCTAACCCGAAACCGAACCCTAACCCTAACCCTAACCCTCACCCGAACCCGAACCGTAACCCTAACCCGAACCCTAACCCGAATCCTACCCCTAACCCTAATCCGAACCCTAACCCTAACCCTAACCCTAACCCGAACCTTAACCCTAACCCGAACCCTAACCCTAACCCTAACCCTAACCCTAACCCGAACCCTAACCCGAACACTAACCCTAACCCTAACCCGAACCCTAACACTAAACCTAACCCTAACCCTAAACCGAACCCTAACCCTAACCTTAACCGGAACCCTAACCCTAACCCTAACCCGAACCCGAACCCTAACCCCTTACCCGAATCCTAACCATAACCCGAAACCTAACCCGAACCCTAACCATAACCCTAACCCCGAACCCGAACCCTAACCCTAACCCTAAACCTAACCCGAACCCAACCCTAACCAGAACCCTAAACCGAACCCTAACACGAACCCTAACCCTAAACCGAACCCTAACCCTAACCCTAACCCTAACCCGAACCCTAACCCTAACCTCAACCGAAACCCTAACCCTAACCCTAACCCTAACCCTAACACGAACCTGAAACCTAACCCCTTACCCGAATCCTAACCCTAACCCGAACCCTAACCCGAACCCTAACCCTAACCATAACCCCGAACCCGAACCCTAACCCTAACCCTAACCCTAACCCGAACCCTAACCCGAAACCGAACCCTAACCCTAACCCGAACCCGAACCCTAAACCTAACCCTAACCCGAACCCTAACCCTAACACGAACCCTAACCCTAACCCTAACCCTAACCCGAACCCTAACCCTAACCCTAACCCGACACCTATCCCGAACCCTAACGCGAACCCTAACCCTAACCCTAACCCTAACCCTAACACTAACCTGAACCTGAACCCTAACACTAACCGTATCCGGAACCCTAACCCTAACCCGAACACTAACCCTAACCCAAACCCTAACCCTAACCTGAACCCTAACCCGAACCCTAACCCGAAACCTAACCCTAACCCGAACCCTAACCCTAACCATAACCCGAACCCGAACCCTAACCCTAACCCTAACCCTAACCCTAACCCGAACCCTAACCCGAACCCTAACCCTAACCCGAACACTAACCCGAACACTACCCCTAACTCTAACCCAAACCCTAACCCTAACCCTAACCCTAACCCTAACACTAACCCTAACCCGAACCTTAACTCTAACCCGAACCCTAACCCTAACCCTAACCCTAACCCGAACCCTAACCCTAACCCTAACCCTAACCCTAACCCAAACCCTAACCTGAACCCTACCCCTAACCCTAACCCTAACCCAAACCCTAACCCGAACCCTAACCCTAACCCTAACCCTAACCCGAACCCTAACCCTAACCCGAACCCTAACACTAACCCGAACCCTAACCCTAACCCGAACCCGAAACCTAACCCTAACCCTAACCTTGACCCTAACCCTAACCTGAACCCTAATCCTAACCCTAACCCGAACTCTAACCCTAAACCTAACCCGAACCCTAACCCTAAGCCTAACATGAACTCTAACCCTAACCCGAACCCTAACCCTAAACCTAACCCTAACCCGAACCCTAACCTTAACCGTAACCCGACCCCTAACCCGAACCCTAACACATATCCTAACCCTAACCCTAACCCTAAACCGAACCCGAACCCTAACCCGAACCCTAACCCTAACTCGAAACCTAACACTAACCCGAACCCTAACCTGAACCCGAACCCTAACCCTAACACTAACCCTAAACCGAACCCGAACCCTAACCCTAACCCTAACACTAACACTTACCCTAACCCTAATCCGAATCCTAACCGTAACCCTAACCCTATCCCGAACCCTAACCCTAACCCTAACCCTAACCCTAAACCTAACCCGAACCCTAACCCGAACACTAACCCGAACCCGAACCCTAACCCTCACCCTAACCCTAACCCGAACCCTAACCCTAACTCGAAACCTAACACTAACCCGAACCCTAACCCGAACCCGAACCCTAACCCTAACACTAACCCTAAACCGAACCCGAACCCTAACCCTAACCCTAACCCTAACACGAACCCTAACCCTAACCCGAACCCTAACACTAACTCGAACCCTAACCCTAACCCGAACCCGAAACCTAACCCTAACCTTAACCGGAACCCTAACCCTAACCCGAACCCTAACCCTAACCCAAACCCTAACCCTAACCCGAACCCTAACCCGAACCCTAAACCGAACCCTAAACCTAACCCGAACCCTAACCCTAACCCTAACCCGAACCCGAACCCTAACCCGAACCCTAACCCTAAACCTAACCCTAACACGAACCCTAACCCTAACCCTAACCCGAACCTTAACCCTAACCCTACCCGAACATTAACCCTAACCATAAACCTAACCCTAAACCTAACCCTAACCCGAACCCTAACCCTAACCCTAACCCTAACACAAAACCTAACCCTAACCCTAACCCTAACCCGAACCCTAACCTGAAACCTAAACCTAACCCTAACCCGAACCCTAACCCTAACCCTAACCCTAACCCTAACCCTAACCCGAACACTAACCCTAACCCTAACCCTAACCCGAACCCTGACCCTAACCCTAACCCTAACCCTAAACGTAACCCGAAACTGAACCCTAACCCTAACACTAACCGTAACCAGAACCCGAACCCTAACTCTAACCCGAACCCTAACCCTAACACTAACCCTAACCCTAACCCGAACCCTAACCCTAACCCAAATCCTAACCCTAACCCGAACCCTAACCCAAACTCTAACACTAACCCGAACCCGAACCCTAACCCTAACCCGAATCGTAAACCTAACCCGAACCCTAACACTAACACTAACCCTAACCCGAACCCAAACCCTAACCCTAACCCTAACCCGAACCCTAACCCTAACCTGAACCCTGACCCAACCCTAACCCTAACCCGAACCCTAACCCTAACCCTAACCCTAACCCGACACATAAACCGAACCCTAACGCGAACCCTAACCCTAACCCTAACACAAAACCTAACCCTAACCCTAACCCTAACCCGAACCCTAACCTGAAACCTAAACCTAACCCTAACCCGAACCCTAACCCTAACCCTAACCCTAACCCTAACCCTAACCCGAACACTACCCCTAACCCTAAACCTAACCCGAACCTTAACCCTAACCCTACCCCGAACCTTAACCCTAACACTAACCCTAACCCTAAACCTAACCCGAACCCTAACACTAACCCTAAACCTAACACTAACCCTAACCCTAACCCGAAACCTAACCCGAACCCGAACCCTAACCCTAACCCTAACCCTAACAAGAACCCTAATCTGAACCCTAAACCTAACCCTAAACAGAACCCTAACCCTAACCCTAAACCGAACCCTAACGCGAACCCTAACCCTAACCCTAACCCTAACCCTAACCCGAACCCTAACCCTAACCCTAACCCGAACCCTAACCCTAACCCTAACCCGAACCCTAACCCTAACCCGAACCCGAACCCTAACCCTAACCCTAACCCTAAGCCTAACACGAACCCTAACCCGAACCCTAACCCTAACCCTAACCTGAACACTAACCCTAACCCTAACCCTAACCCTAACCCGAACCCTAACCCTAACCCTAACCGGAACCCTAACCTTAACCCTAACCCGAACCCGA
>JAVLSZ010000158.1:265000-287500 GCA_032313775.1 Urocyon cinereoargenteus | reverse complement strand
CCGAACCCTAACCCTAACCCGAACCCGAACCCTAAACCTAACCCTAACCCGAACCCTAACCCTAACACGAACCCTAACCCTAACCCTAACCCTAACCCGAACCCTAACCCTAACCCTAACCCGACACCTATCCCGAACCCTAACGCGAACCCTAACCGTAAGCCTAACCCTAACCCTAACACTAACCCTAACACTAACCCGAATCCTAACCCGAACCCGAAACCTAACCGTAAAACTAACACTAAACCGAACCCGAACCCTAACCCTAACCCTAACCCTAACACTAACCCTAACCCTAACCAGAACCCTAACCCGAACCCGAACACTAACCCTAACCCTAACCCTAACCCTAACCCGAACCCTAACCCTAACCCGAACCCTAACACTAACCCGAACCCTAACCCTAACCCGAACCCGAACCCTAACCCTAACCTTAACCGGAACCCTAACCCTAACCCGAACCCTAACACAAACCCAAACCCTAACCCTAACCCGAACCCTAACCCGAACCCTAACCCTAAACCTAACCCTAACACGAACCCTAACCAAAACACTAACCCTAACCCGAACCTGAACCCTAACCCTACCCCGAACCTCAACCATAACCCTAACCCTAACCCTAAACCTATCCCTAACCCGAACCCTAACCCTAACACTAACCCTAACCCGAAACCTAACCCTAACCCTAACCCTAACCCGAACCCAAACCTGAACCCTAAACCTAACCCTAACCCGAACCCTAACCCTAACCCTAACCCTAACCCGAACACTAACCCTAACCCTAACCCGAACCCGAACCCTGACCCTAACCCTAACCCTAACCCTAACCCTAACCCGAAACTGAACCCTAACCCTAACCCTAACCGTAACCCAAACCCGAACCCTAACTCTAACCCGAACCCTAACCCTAACACTAACCCTAACCCTATCCCGAACCCTAACCCTAACCCGAACCCTAACCCTAACGCGAACCCTAACCCAAACTCTAACCCTAACCCGAACCCGAACCCTAACCCTAACCCGAACCCTAACCCTAACCCGAACCCTAACACTAACACTAACCCTAACACGAACCCAAACCCTAACCCTAAACCTAACCCGAACCCTAACCCTAACCTTAACCGGAACCCTAACCCTAACCCTACCCCGAACCCGAACTCTAACCCCTTACCCGAATCCTAACCCTAACCCGAACCCTAACCCTAACCCGAATCCGAACCCTAACCCTAACCCTAACCCTAACCCGAACCCTAACCCTAACCCTAACCCGAAACTTAACCCTTACCCTACCCCGAACCTTAACCCTAACCCTAACCCTAAACCTAAACCTAACCCTAACCCGAACCCTAACCCTAACCCTAACCCTAAACCGAAACCTAACCCTAACCCTAACCCTAAACCTAACACGAACCCTATCCTGAACCCTAACCCTAACCCTAAACCGAACCCTAACCCTAAACGTAACCCGAACCCTAACCCTAACCCTAACCCTAACCCTAACCCTAACCCGAACCCTAACCCTAACCCTAACCCTAACCCGAACCCTAACCCTAACCCTAACCCTAACCCTAACACTAACCCGAACGGTAACCCTAACCCTAACCCCTAACCTAACCCTAAACCTAACCCTAACCCAAACCCTAACCCTAACCCTAACCCTAACCCGAACCCTAACCTGAAACCTAAACCTAACCCTAACCCGAACCCTAACCCTAACCCTAACACAAAACCTAACCCTAACCCTAACCCTAACCCGAACCCTAACCTGAAACCTAAACCTAACCCTAACCCGAACCCTAACCCTAACCCTAACCCTAACCCTAACCCGAACCCTGACCCTAACCCTAACCCTAACCCTAAACGTAACCCGAAACTGAACCCTAACCCTAACACTAACCGTAACCAGAACCCGAACCCTAACTCTAACCCGAACCCTAACACTAACACTAACCCTAACCCGAACCCAATTCCTAACCCTAACCCTAACCCGAACCCTAACCCTAACCTGAACCCTGACCCAACCCGAACCCTAACCCGAACCCTAACCCTAACCCTAACCCTAACCCGACACCTAAACCGAACCCTAACGCGAACCCTAACCCTAACCCTAACCCTAACCCGAAACTTAAGCCTAACCATACCCCGAACCTTAACCCTAACACTAACCCTAACCCTAAACCTAACCCGAACCATAACCCTAACCCTAAACCTAACACTCACCCTAACCCTAACCCGAAACCTAACCCGAACCCGAACCCTAACCCTAACCCTAACCCTAACAAGAACCCTAATCTGAACCCTAAACCTAACCCTAAACAGAACCCTAACCCTAACCCTAAACCGAACCCTAACCCTAACCGCAACCCTAACACTAACCCGAACCCTAACCCTAACCCTAACCCGAACCCTAACCCTAACCCTAACCCGAAGACTAAACCTAACCCTAACCCGAACCCTAGCCCTAACCCGAACCCTAAACCTAACCCTAAACCGAATCCTAACCCTAACCCTAACCCGAACCCTAACCCGAACAATAACCCTAATCCTAACCCTAACCCAAACCCTAACCCTAACCCTAACCCGAACCCTAACCCTAACCCTAACCCGAACCCTAACCCTAACCCTAAACCGAACCCTAACCCTAAACCTAAACCGAACACTAACCCTAAGCCTAACATGAACTCTAACCCTAACCCTAACCCGAACCCTAACCCTAACCCTAACCCGACCCCTAACCCGAACCCTAACACATACCCTAACCCTAACCTTAACCCTAACCCTAACCCGAACCCTAACCCTAACCCTAACCCTAACCCGAACCCTAACCCTAACGCGAACCCTAACCCTAAACCTAACACGAACCCTAACCCTAACCCGAACCCGAACCCTAACACATACCCTAACCCTAACCTTGACCCTAACCCTAACCTGAACCCTAATCCTAACCCTAACCCGAACTCTAACCCTAAACCTAACCCGAACCCTAACCCTAAGCCTAACATGAACTCTAACCCTAACCCGAACCCTAACCCTAAACCTAACCCTAACCCGAACCCTAACCCTAACCCTAACCCGACCCCTAACCCGAACCCTAACACATACCCTAACCCTAACCCTAACCCTAACCCGAACCCGAACCCTAACCCGAACCCTACCCCTAACCCTAATCCGAATCCTAACCGTAACCCTAACCCTATCCCGAACCCTAACCCTAACCCTAACCCTAACCCTAAACCTAACCCGAACCCTAACCCGAACACTAACCCGAACCCGAACCCTAACCCTCACCCTAACCCTAACCCGAACCCTAACCCTAACTCGAAACCTAACACTAACCCGAACCCTAACCCGAACCCGAACCCTAACCCTAACACTAACCCTAAACCGAACCCGAACCCTAACCCTAACCCTAACACTAACACTTACCCTAACCCTAACCCGAACCCTAACCCGAACCCAAAACCTAACCCTAACCCTAACCCTAACCCTAACCCTAACCCGAAACCTAACCCTAACACGAACCCTAACACTAACCCGAACCCTAACCCTAACCCGAACCCGAAACCTAACCCTAACCTTAACCGGAACCCTAACCCTAACCCGAACCCTAACCCTAACCCAAACCCTAACCCTAACCCGAACCCTAACCCGAACCCTAACCCGAACCCTAAACCTAACCCGAACCCTAACCCTAACCCTAACCCGAACCCGAACCCTAACCCGAACCCTAACCCTAAACCTAACCCTAACACGAACCCTAACCCTAACCCTAACCCTAACCCGAACCTTAACCCTAACCCTACCCCGAACATTAACCCTAACCATAAACCTAATCCTAAACCTAACCCTAACCCGAACCCTAACCCTAACCCTAACCCTAACACAAAACCTAACCCTAACCCTAACCCTAACCCGAACCCTAACCTGAAACCTAAACCTAACCCTAACCCGAACCCTAACCCTAACCCTAACCCTAACCCTAACCCGAACCCTGACCCTAACCCTAACCCTAACCCTAAACGTAACCCGAAACTGAACCATAACCCTAACACTAACCGTAACCAGAACCCGAACCCTAACTCTAACCCGAACCCTAACCCTAACACTAACCCTAACCCTAACCCGAACCCTAACCCTAACCCAAATCCTAACCCTAACCCGAACCCTAACCCAAACTCTAACACTAACCCGAACCCGAACCCTAACCCTAACCCGAATCATAAACCTAACCCGAACCCTAACACTAACACTAACCCTAACCCGAACCCAAACCCTAACCCTAACCCTAACCCGAACCCTAACCCTAACCTGAACCCTGACCCAACCCTAACCCTAACCAGAACCCTAACCCTAACCCTAACCCTAACCCGACACCTAAACCGAACCCTAACGCGAACCCTAACCCTAACCCTAACCCTAACCCTAACCCGAACCTTAACCCTAACCCTACCCCGAACCTTAACCCTAACACTAACCCTAACCCTAAACCTAACCCGAACCCTAACACTAACCCTAAACCTAACACTAACCCTAACCCTAACCCGAAACCTAACCCGAACCCGAACCCTAACCCTAACCCTAACCCTAACAAGAACCCTAATCTGAACCCTAAACCTAACCCTAAACAGAACCCTAACCCTAACCCTAAACCGAACATTAACCCTAACCGCAACCCTAACCCTAACCCGAACCCTAACCCTAACCCTAACCCGAACCCTAACCCTAACCCTAACCCGAACCCTAACCCTAACCCGAAAACTAACCCTAACCCGAACCCTAACCCTAACCCTAACCCTAAGCCTAACACGAACCCTAACCCGAACCCTAACCCTAACCCTAACCTGAACACTAACCCTAACCCTAACCCTAACCCGAACCCTAACCCTAACCCTAACCGGAACCCTAACCTTAACCCTAACCCGAACCCGAACCCTAACCCCTTACCCGAATCCTAACCCTAACCCGAACCCTAACCCGAACCCTAACACTAACACTAACCCCGAACCCGAACCCTAACCCGAACCCGAACCCTAACCCTAACCCGAACCCGAACCTTAACCCTAACCCTAGCCCGATCCCTAACGCTAACCCTAACCCGAACCCGAACCCTAAACCTAACCCTAACCCGACACCTATCCCGAACCCTAAAGCGAACCCTAACCCTAAGCCTAACCCTAACCCTAACCTTAACCCTACCCCTGACCCTAACCCTAACCCGAACCCTACCCCGAACACGAACCCTAACCCGAACCCGCACCCTATCCCTAACCCTAACCCTAACCCTAACCCTAACCCTAACACTAACTCGAACCCTAACCCTAACCCGAACCCGAATCCTAACACTAACCCTAACCGGAACCCTAACCCTAACCCGAACCCAAACCTAACCCAAACCCTAACCCTAACCCGAACCCTAAACCTAACCCTAACCCGAACTCTAACCCTAACACGAACCCTAACCCTAACCCTAACCCGAACCCGAAACCTAAGCCTAACCCTAACCCGTACCCGAACCCTAACCCTAACCCGAACCCTAACACTAACACGAACCCTAACCCTAACCCGAACCCGAACCCTAACACTAACCCTAACCAGAACCCTAACCCTAACCCTAACCCGAACCCGAACCCTAACAACCTTACCCGAATCCTAACCCTAACCCGAACCCTAAGCCGAACCCTAACCCTAACCCTAACCCTAACCCCGAACCCGAACCCTAACCCTAAACCTAACCCTAAGCCTAACCCGAACCCTAACCCGAACCCTAACCCTAACCCGAAACCGAACCCTAACCCTAACCCTAACCCTCACCCGAACCCGAACCGTAACCCTAACCCGAACCCTAACCCGAATCCTACCCCTAACCCTAATCCGAACCCTAACCCTAACCCTAACCCTAACCCGAACCTTAACCCTAACCCGAACCCTAACCCTAACCCTAACCCTAACCCTAACCCGAACCCTAACCCGAACACTAACCCTAACCCTAACCCGAACCCTAACACTAAACCTAACCCTAACCCTAAACCGAACCCTAACCCTAACCTTAACCGGAACCCTAACCCTAACCCTAACCCGAACCCGAACCCTAACCCCTTACCCGAATCCTAACCATAACCCGAAACCTAACCCGAACCCTAACCATAACCCTAACCCCGAACCCGAACCCTAACCCTAACCCTAAACCTAACCCGAACCCAACCCTAACCAGAACCCTAAACCGAACCCTAACACGAACCCTAACCCTAAACCGAACCCTAACCCTAACCCTAACCCTAACCCGAACCCTAACCCTAACCTCAACCGAAACCCTAACCCTAACCCTAACCCTAACCCTAACACGAACCTGAAACCTAACCCCTTACCCGAATCCTAACCCTAACCCGAACCCTAACCCGAACCCTAACCCTAACCATAACCCCGAACCCGAACCCTAACCCTAACCCTAACCCTAACCCGAACCCTAACCCGAAACCGAACCCTAACCCTAACCCGAACCCGAACCCTAAACCTAACCCTAACCCGAACCCTAACCCTAACACGAACCCTAACCCTAACCCTAACCCTAACCCGAACCCTAACCCTAACCCTAACCCGACACCTATCCCGAACCCTAACGCGAACCCTAACCCTAACCCTAACCCTAACCCTAACACTAACCTGAACCTGAACCCTAACACTAACCGTATCCGGAACCCTAACCCTAACCCGAACACTAACCCTAACCCAAACCCTAACCCTAACCTGAACCCTAACCCGAACCCTAACCCGAAACCTAACCCTAACCCGAACCCTAACCCTAACCATAACCCGAACCCGAACCCTAACCCTAACCCTAACCCTAACCCGAACCCGAACCCTAACCCGAACCCTAACCCTAACCCGAACACTAACCCGAACACTACCCCTAACTCTAACCCAAACCCTAACCCTAACCCTAACCCTAACCCTAACACTAACCCTAACCCGAACCTTAACTCTAACCCGAACCCTAACCCTAACCCTAACCCTAACCCGAACCCTAACCCTAACCCTAACCCTAACCCTAACCCAAACCCTAACCTGAACCCTACCCCTAACCCTAACCCTAACCCAAACCCTAACCCGAACCCTAACCCTAACCCTAACCCTAACCCGAACCCTAACCCTAACCCGAACCCTAACACTAACCCGAACCCTAACCCTAACCCGAACCCGAAACCTAACCCTAACCCTAACCTTGACCCTAACCCTAACCCGAACCCTAATCCTAACCCTAACCCGAACTCTAACCCTAAACCTAACCCGAACCCTAACCCTAAGCCTAACATGAACTCTAACCCTAACCCGAACCCTAACCCTAAACCTAACCCTAACCCGAACCCTAACCTTAACCGTAACCCGACCCCTAACCCGAACCCTAACACATATCCTAACCCTAACCCTAACCCTAAACCGAACCCGAACCCTAACCCGAACCCTAACCCTAACTCGAAACCTAACACTAACCCGAACCCTAACCCGAACCCGAACCCTAACCCTAACACTAACCCTAAACCGAACCCGAACCCTAACCCTAACCCTAACACTAACACTTACCCTAACCCTAATCCGAATCCTAACCGTAACCCTAACCCTATCCCGAACCCTAACCCTAACCCTAACCCTAACCCTAAACCTAACCCGAACCCTAACCCGAACACTAACCCGAACCCGAACCCTAACCCTCACCCTAACCCTAACCCGAACCCTAACCCTAACTCGAAACCTAACACTAACCCGAACCCTAACCCGAACCCGAACCCTAACCCTAACACTAACCCTAAACCGAACCCGAACCCTAACCCTAACCCTAACCCTAACACGAACCCTAACCCTAACCCGAACCCTAACACTAACTCGAACCCTAACCCTAACCCGAACCCGAAACCTAACCCTAACCTTAACCGGAACCCTAACCCTAACCCGAACCCTAACCCTAACCCAAACCCTAACCCTAACCCGAACCCTAACCCGAACCCTAAACCGAACCCTAAACCTAACCCGAACCCTAACCCTAACCCTAACCCGAACCCGAACCCTAACCCGAACCCTAACCCTAAACCTAACCCTAACACGAACCCTAACCCTAACCCTAACCCGAACCTTAACCCTAACCCTACCCGAACATTAACCCTAACCATAAACCTAACCCTAAACCTAACCCTAACCCGAACCCTAACCCTAACCCTAACCCTAACACAAAACCTAACCCTAACCCTAACCCTAACCCGAACCCTAACCTGAAACCTAAACCTAACCCTAACCCGAACCCTAACCCTAACCCTAACCCTAACCCTAACCCTAACCCGAACACTAACCCTAACCCTAACCCTAACCCGAACCCTGACCCTAACCCTAACCCTAACCCTAAACGTAACCCGAAACTGAACCCTAACCCTAACACTAACCGTAACCAGAACCCGAACCCTAACTCTAACCCGAACCCTAACCCTAACACTAACCCTAACCCTAACCCGAACCCTAACCCTAACCCAAATCCTAACCCTAACCCGAACCCTAACCCAAACTCTAACACTAACCCGAACCCGAACCCTAACCCTAACCCGAATCGTAAACCTAACCCGAACCCTAACACTAACACTAACCCTAACCCGAACCCAAACCCTAACCCTAACCCTAACCCGAACCCTAACCCTAACCTGAACCCTGACCCAACCCTAACCCTAACCCGAACCCTAACCCTAACCCTAACCCTAACCCGACACATAAACCGAACCCTAACGCGAACCCTAACCCTAACCCTAACACAAAACCTAACCCTAACCCTAACCCTAACCCGAACCCTAACCTGAAACCTAAACCTAACCCTAACCCGAACCCTAACCCTAACCCTAACCCTAACCCTAACCCTAACCCGAACACTACCCCTAACCCTAAACCTAACCCGAACCTTAACCCTAACCCTACCCCGAACCTTAACCCTAACACTAACCCTAACCCTAAACCTAACCCGAACCCTAACACTAACCCTAAACCTAACACTAACCCTAACCCTAACCCGAAACCTAACCCGAACCCGAACCCTAACCCTAACCCTAACCCTAACAAGAACCCTAATCTGAACCCTAAACCTAACCCTAAACAGAACCCTAACCCTAACCCTAAACCGAACCCTAACGCGAACCCTAACCCTAACCCTAACCCTAACCCTAACCCGAACCCTAACCCTAACCCTAACCCGAACCCTAACCCTAACCCTAACCCGAACCCTAACCCTAACCCGAACCCGAACCCTAACCCTAACCCTAACCCTAAGCCTAACACGAACCCTAACCCGAACCCTAACCCTAACCCTAACCTGAACACTAACCCTAACCCTAACCCTAACCCTAACCCGAACCCTAACCCTAACCCTAACCGGAACCCTAACCTTAACCCTAACCCGAACCCGAACCCTAACCCCTTACCCGAATCCTAACCCTAACCCGAACCCTAACCCAAACCCTAACACTAACCCTAACCCCGAACCCGAACCCTAACCCGAACCCGAACCCTAACCCTAACCCGAACCCGAACCTTAACCCTAACCCTAGCCCGAACCCTAACCCTAAACCTAACCCGAACCCGAACCCTAAACCTAACCCTAACCCGACACCTATCCCGAACCCTAACGCGAACCCTAACCCTAAGCCTAACCCTAACCCTAACCTTAACCCTACCCCTGACCCTAACCCTAACCCGAACCCTACCCCGAACACGAACCCTAACCCGAACCCGAACCCTATCCCTAACCCTAACCCTAACCCTAACCCTAACCCTAACACTAACTCGAACCCTAACCCTAACCCGAACCCGAATCCTAACACTAACCCTAACCGGAACCCTAACCCTAACCCGAACACAAACCTAACCCAAACCCTAACCCTAACCCGAACCCTAAACCTAACCCTAACCAGAACTCTAACCCTAACACGAACCCTAACCCTAACCCTAACCCGAACCCGAAACCTAAGCCTAACCCTAACCCGTACCCGAACCCTAACCCTAACCCGAACCCTAACACTAACCCGAACCCTAACCCTAACCCGAACCCGAACCCTAACACTAACCCTAACCAGAACCCTAACCCTAACCCTAACCCGAACCCGAACCCTAACAACCTTACCCGAATCCTAACCCTAACCCGAACCCTAAGCCGAACCCTAACCCTAACCCTAACCCGAACCCTAACCCTAACCCTAACCGGAACCCTAACCTTAACCCTAACCCGAACCCGAACCCTAACCCCTTACCCGAATCCTAACCCTAACCCGAACCCTAACCCGAACCCTAACACTAACCCTAACCCCGAACCCGAACCCTAACCCGAACCCGAACCCTAACCCTAACCCGAACCCGAACCTTAACCCTAACCCTAGCCCGAACCCTAACCCTAACCCTAACCCGAACCCGAACCCTAAACCTAACCCTAACCCGACACCTATCCCGAACCCTAACGCGAACCCTAACCCTAAGCCTAACCCTAACCCTAACCTTAACCCTACCCCTGACCCTAACCCTAACCCGAACCCTACCCCGAACACGAACCCTAACCCGAACCCGAACCCTATCCCTAACCCTAACCCTAACCCTAACCCTAACCCTAACACTAACTCGAACCCTAACCCTAACCCGAACCCGAATCCTAACACTAACCCTAACCGGAACCCTAACCCTAACCCGAACACAAACCTAACCCAAACCCTAACCCTAACCCGAACCCTAAACCTAACCCTAACCAGAACTCTAACCCTAACACGAACCCTAACCCTAACCCTAACCCGAACCCGAAACCTAAGCCTAACCCTAACCCGTACCCGAACCCTAACCCTAACCCGAACCCTAACACTAACCCGAACCCTAACCCTAACCCGAACCCGAACCCTAACACTAACCCTAACCAGAACCCTAACCCTAACCCTAACCCGAACCCGAACCCTAACAACCTTACCCGAATCCTAACCCTAACCCGAACCCTAAGCCGAACCCTAACCCTAACCCTAACACGAACCCTAACCCGAACACTAACCCTAACCCTAACCCGAACCCTAACCCTAAACCTAACCCTAACCCTAAACCGAACCCTAACCCTAACCTTAACCGGAACCCTAACCCTAACCCTAACCCGAACCCGAACCCTAACCCCTTACCCGAATCCTAACCCTAACCCGAAACCTAACCCGAACCCTAACCATAACCCTAACCCCGAACCCGAACCCTAACCCTAACCCTAAACCTAACCCGAACCCAACCCTAACCAGAACCCTAAACCGAACCCTAACACGAACCCTAACCCTAAACCGAACCCTAACCCTAACCCTAACCCTAACCCGAACCCTAACCCTCACCTCAACCGAAACCCTAACCCTAACCCTAACCCTAACCCTAACACGAACCTGAAACCTAACCCCTTACCCGAATCCTAAACCTAACCCGAACCCTAACCCGAACCCTAACCCTAACCATAACCCCGAACCCGAACCCTAACCCTAACCCTAACCCTAACCCGAACCCTAACCCGAACCCGAACCCTAACCCTAACCCGAACCCGAACCCTAAACCTAACCCTAACCCGAACCCTAACCCTAACACGAACCCTAAACCTAACCCTAACCCTAACCCGAACCCTAAACCTAACCCTAACCCGACACCTATCCCGAACCCTAACGCGAACCCTAACCCTAACCCTAACCCTAACCCTAACACTAACCCGAACCCTAACCCGAACCCTAACCCAAACCCGAACCCTAACCCTAACCCGAACCCTAACCCTAACCCAAACCCTAACCCTAAACCGAACCCTAACTCTAACCCGAACCCTAAACCTAACCTGAACCTGACCCCTAACACTAACCCTATCCGGAACCCTAACCCTAACCCGAACACTAACCCTAACCCAAACCCTAACCCTAACCTGAACCCTAACACGAACCCTAACCCGAAACCTAACCCTAACCCGAACCCTAACCCTAACCATAACCCGAACCCGAACCCTAACCCTAACCCTAACCCTAACCCTAACCCGAACCCTAACCCGAACCCTAACCCTAACCCGAACACTAACCCGAACCCTACCCCTAACTCTAACCCAAACCCTAACCCTAACACTAACCCTAACCCTAACCCGAACCTTAACTCTAACCCGAACCCTAACCCTAACCCTAACCCTAACCCGAACCCTAACCCGAACCCTAACTCTAACCCTAACCCAAACCCTAACCTGAACCCTACCCCTAACCCTAACCCTAACCCAAAACCTAACCCGAACCCTAACCCTAACCCTAACCCTAACCCGAACACTAACCCTAACCCTAACCCTAACCCGAACCCGAATCCGAACCCTAACCCGAACCCTAACCCGAACCCTAACCCGAACCCTAAACCTAACCCTATTCCGAAACCTAACCCGAACCCTAACCCTAACCCGAACCCGAACACTAACCCTAACCTTAACCCTAACCCGAAACCTAACCCTAACACTAACCCTAACCCCAACCCTTACCCGAACCCTAACCCGAACCCTAACCCGAAACATAACCCTAAACCGAACCCTAACCCGAACCCTAACCCGATCCATAACCCGAACCCTAAACCTAACCCTAACCCGAACACTAACCCTAACCCTAACCCGAACCCTAACACGAACCCTAACCTTAACCCTAACCCGAACCCTAACCCTAACCATAACCCTAACCCGAACCCTAACCCTAACCCCTAACCCTAACCCGAACCCTAACCCTAACCCGAACCCTATCCCTAACCCAAACCCTAACCCTAACCCTAACCCTAACCCGAACCCGAACCCGAACCCTAACCCTAATCCTAACCCGAAGTCTAACCCTAACCCGAACCCTAACCCTAACACTAACCCGAAACCCTAATCCTAACCCTAACCCGAACCCTAAATCTAACCCGAACCTTAACCCTAACCTGAACCCGAACCCGAACCCTGACCCTAAACCGAACCCTAAGCCTAACCCTAACCCGAACTCTAACTCCAACCCGAACCCTAACCCGAACCCGAACCCTAACCCTAACCCTAACCCGAACCCTAACCCTAACCCTAACCCGAACCCTATCCCTAACCCGAACCCTAACCCTAACCCTAACCCGAAGACTAAACCTAACCCTAACCCGAACCCTAGCCCTAACCCGAACCCTAAACCTAACCCTAACCCGAATCCTAACCCTAACCCTAACCCGAACCCTAACCCGAACAATAACCCTAATCCTAACCCTAACCCAAACCCTAACCATAACCCTAACCAGAACCCTAACCCTAACCCTAACCCGAACCCTAAACCTAACCCTAACCCTAAACCGAACCCTAACCCTAAAGCTAAACCGAACACTAACCCTAAGCCTAACATGAACTCTAACCCTAACCCTAACCCGAACCCTAACCCTAACCCTAACCCGACCCCTAACCCGAACCCTAACACATACCCTAACCCTAACCTTAACCCTAACCCTAACCTGAACCCTAACCCTAACCCTAACCCTAAACCGAACCCTAACCCTAACGCGAACCCTAACCCTAAACCTAACACGAACCCTAACCCTAACCCGAACCCGAACCCTAACACATACCCTAACCCTAACCCTAAACCTAACCCTAACCCGAACCCTAACCCTAACCCTAACCCGACCCCTAACCCGAACCCTAACACATACCCTAACCCTAACCCTAACCCTAACCCGAACCCGAACCCTAACCCGAACCCTACCCCTAACCCTAATCCGAATCCTAACCGTAACCCTAACCCTATCCCGAACCCTAAACCTAACCCTAACCCTAACCCTAAACCTAACCCGAACCCTAACCCGAACACTAACCCGAACCCGAACCCTAACCCTAACACTAACCCTAAACCGAACCCGAACCCTAACCCTAACCCTAACACTAACACTTACCCTAACCCTAACCCGAACCCTAACCCGAACCCAAAACCTAACCCTAACCCTAACCCTAACCCTAACCCTAACCCGAACCCTAACCCTAACCCGAACCCTAACACTAACCCGAAACCGAACCCTAACCCTAACCCTAACCCTCACCCGAACCTTAACCCTAACCCTACCCCGAACATTAACCCTAACCATAAACCTAATCCTAAACCTAACCCTAACCCGAACCCTAACCCTAACCCTAACCCTAACACAAAACCTAACCCTAACCCTAACCCTAACCCGAACCCTAACCTGAAACCTAAACCTAACCCTAACCCGAACCCTAACCCTAACCCTAACCCTAACCCTAACCCGAACCCTGACCCTAACCCTAACCCTAACCCTAAACGTAACCCGAAACTGAACCCTAACCCTAACACTAACCGTAACCAGAACCCGAACCCTAACTCTAACCCGAACCCTAACCCTAACACTAACCCTAACCCTAACCCGAACCCTAACCCTAACCCAAATCCTAACCCTAACCCGAACCCTAACCCAAACTCTAACACTAACCCGAACCCGAACCCTAACCCTAACCCGAATCATAAACCTAACCCGAACCCTAACACTAACACTAACCCTAACCCGAACCCAAACCCTAACCCTAACCCTAACCCGAACCCTAACCCTAACCTGAACCCTGACCCAACCCTAACCCTAACCAGAACCCTAACCCTAACCCTAACCCTAACCCGACACCTAAACCGAACCCTAACGCGAACCCTAACCCTAACCCTAACCCTAACCCTAACCCGAACCTTAACCCTAACCCTACCCCGAACCTTAACCCTAACACTAACCCTAACCCTAAACCTAACCCGAACCCTAACACTAACCCTAAACCTAACACTAACCCTAACCCTAACCCGAAACCTAACCCGAACCCGAACCCTAACCCTAACCCTAACCCTAACAAGAACCCTAATCTGAACCCTAAACCTAACCCTAAACAGAACCCTAACCCTAACCCTAAACCGAACATTAACCCTAACCGCAACCCTAACCCTAACCCGAACCCTAACCCTAACCCTAACCCGAACCCTAACCCTAACCCTAACCCGAACCCTAACCCTAACCCGAAAACTAACCCTAACCCGAACCCTAACCCTAACCCTAACCCTAAGCCTAACACGAACCCTAACCCGAACCCTAACCCTAACCCTAACCTGAACACTAACCCTAACCCTAACCCTAACCCGAACCCTAACCCTAACCCTAACCGGAACCCTAACCTTAACCCTAACCCGAACCCGAACCCTAACCCCTTACCCGAATCCTAACCCTAACCCGAACCCTAACCCGAACCCTAACACTAACACTAACCCCGAACCCGAACCCTAACCCGAACCCGAACCCTAACCCTAACCCGAACCCGAACCTTAACCCTAACCCTAGCCCGATCCCTAACGCTAACCCTAACCCGAACCCGAACCCTAAACCTAACCCTAACCCGACACCTATCCCGAACCCTAAAGCGAAACCTAACCCTAAGCCTAACCCTAACCCTAACCTTAACCCTACCCCTGACCCTAACCCTAACCCGAACCCTACCCCGAACACGAACCCTAACCCGAACCCGCACCCTATCCCTAACCCTAACCCTAACCCTAACCCTAACCCTAACACTAACTCGAACCCTAACCCTAACCCGAACCCGAATCCTAACACTAACCCTAACCGGAACCCTAACCCTAACCCGAACCCAAACCTAACCCAAACCCTAACCCTAACCCGAACCCTAAACCTAACCCTAACCCGAACTCTAACCCTAACACGAACCCTAACCCTAACCCTAACCCGAACCCGAAACCTAAGCCTAACCCTAACCCGTACCCGAACCCTAACCCTAACCCGAACCCTAACACTAACCCGAACCCTAACCCTAACCCGAACCCGAACCCTAACACTAACCCTAACCAGAACCCTAACCCTAACCCTAACCCGAACCCGAACCCTAACAACCTTACCCGAATCCTAACCCTAACCCGAACCCTAAGCCGAACCCTAACCCTAACCCTAACCCTAACCCCGAACCCGAACCCTAACCCTAAACCTAACCCTAAGCCTAACCCGAACCCTAACCCGAACCCTAACCCTAACCCGAAACCGAACCCTAACCCTAACCCTAACCCTCACCCGAACCCGAACCGTAACCCTAACCCGAACCCTAACCCGAATCCTACCCCTAACCCTAATCCGAACCCTAACCCTAACCCTAACCCTAACCCGAACCTTAACCCTAACCCGAACCCTAACCCTAACCCTAACCCTAACCCTAACCCGAACCCTAACCCGAACACTAACCCTAACCCTAACCCGAACCCTAACACTAAACCTAACCCTAACCCTAAACCGAACCCTAACCCTAACCTTAACCGGAACCCTAACCCTAACCCTAACCCGAACCCGAACCCTAACCCCTTACCCGAATCCTAACCATAACCCGAAACCTAACCCGAACCCTAACCATAACCCTAACCCCGAACCCGAACCCTAACCCTAACCCTAAACCTAACCCGAACCCAACCCTAACCAGAACCCTAAACCGAACCCTAACACGAACCCTAACCCTAAACCGAACCCTAACCCTAACCCTAACCCTAACCCGAACCCTAACCCTAACCTCAACCGAAACCCTAACCCTAACCCTAACCCTAACCCTAACACGAACCTGAAACCTAACCCCTTACCCGAATCCTAACCCTAACCCGAACCCTAACCCGAACCCTAACCCTAACCATAACCCCGAACCCGAACCCTAACCCTAACCCTAACCCTAACCCGAACCCTAACCCGAAACCGAACCCTAACCCTAACCCGAACCCGAACCCTAAACCTAACCCTAACCCGAACCCTAACCCTAACACGAACCCTAACCCTAACCCTAACCCTAACCCGAACCCTAACCCTAACCCTAACCCGACACCTATCCCGAACCCTAACGCGAACCCTAACCCTAACCCTAACCCTAACCCTAACACTAACCTGAACCTGAACCCTAACACTAACCGTATCCGGAACCCTAACCCTAACCCGAACACTAACCCTAACCCAAACCCTAACCCTAACCTGAACCCTAACCCGAACCCTAACCCGAAACCTAACCCTAACCCGAACCCTAACCCTAACCATAACCCGAACCCGAACCCTAACCCTAACCCTAACCCTAACCCTAACCCGAACCCTAACCCGAACCCTAACCCTAACCCGAACACTAACCCGAACACTACCCCTAACTCTAACCCAAACCCTAACCCTAACCCTAACCCTAACCCTAACACTAACCCTAACCCGAACCTTAACTCTAACCCGAACCCTAACCCTAACCCTAACCCTAACCCGAACCCTAACCCTAACCCTAACCCTAACCCTAACCCAAACCCTAACCTGAACCCTACCCCTAACCCTAACCCTAACCCAAACCCTAACCCGAACCCTAACCCTAACCCTAACCCTAACCCGAACCCTAACCCTAACCCGAACCCTAACACTAACCCGAACCCTAACCCTAACCCGAACCCGAAACCTAACCCTAACCCTAACCTTGACCCTAACCCTAACCCGAACCCTAATCCTAACCCTAACCCGAACTCTAACCCTAAACCTAACCCGAACCCTAACCCTAAGCCTAACATGAACTCTAACCCTAACCCGAACCCTAACCCTAAACCTAACCCTAACCCGAACCCTAACCTTAACCGTAACCCGACCCCTAACCCGAACCCTAACACATATCCTAACCCTAACCCTAACCCTAAACCGAACCCGAACCCTAACCCGAACCCTAACCCTAACTCGAAACCTAACACTAACCCGAACCCTAACCCGAACCCGAACCCTAACCCTAACACTAACCCTAAACCGAACCCGAACCCTAACCCTAACCCTAACACTAACACTTACCCTAACCCTAATCCGAATCCTAACCGTAACCCTAACCCTATCCCGAACCCTAACCCTAACCCTAACCCTAACCCTAAACCTAACCCGAACCCTAACCCGAACACTAACCCGAACCCGAACCCTAACCCTCACCCTAACCCTAACCCGAACCCTAACCCTAACTCGAAACCTAACACTAACCCGAACCCTAACCCGAACCCGAACCCTAACCCTAACACTAACCCTAAACCGAACCCGAACCCTAACCCTAACCCTAACCCTAACACGAACCCTAACCCTAACCCGAACCCTAACACTAACTCGAACCCTAACCCTAACCCGAACCCGAAACCTAACCCTAACCTTAACCGGAACCCTAACCCTAACCCGAACCCTAACCCTAACCCAAACCCTAACCCTAACCCGAACCCTAACCCGAACCCTAAACCGAACCCTAAACCTAACCCGAACCCTAACCCTAACCCTAACCCGAACCCGAACCCTAACCCGAACCCTAACCCTAAACCTAACCCTAACACGAACCCTAACCCTAACCCTAACCCGAACCTTAACCCTAACCCTACCCGAACATTAACCCTAACCATAAACCTAACCCTAAACCTAACCCTAACCCGAACCCTAACCCTAACCCTAACCCTAACACAAAACCTAACCCTAACCCTAACCCTAACCCGAACCCTAACCTGAAACCTAAACCTAACCCTAACCCGAACCCTAACCCTAACCCTAACCCTAACCCTAACCCTAACCCGAACACTAACCCTAACCCTAACCCTAACCCGAACCCTGACCCTAACCCTAACCCTAACCCTAAACGTAACCCGAAACTGAACCCTAACCCTAACACTAACCGTAACCAGAACCCGAACCCTAACTCTAACCCGAACCCTAACCCTAACACTAACCCTAACCCTAACCCGAACCCTAACCCTAACCCAAATCCTAACCCTAACCCGAACCCTAACCCAAACTCTAACACTAACCCGAACCCGAACCCTAACCCTAACCCGAATCGTAAACCTAACCCGAACCCTAACACTAACACTAACCCTAACCCGAACCCAAACCCTAACCCTAACCCTAACCCGAACCCTAACCCTAACCTGAACCCTGACCCAACCCTAACCCTAACCCGAACCCTAACCCTAACCCTAACCCTAACCCGACACATAAACCGAACCCTAACGCGAACCCTAACCCTAACCCTAACACAAAACCTAACCCTAACCCTAACCCTAACCCGAACCCTAACCTGAAACCTAAACCTAACCCTAACCCGAACCCTAACCCTAACCCTAACCCTAACCCTAACCCTAACCCGAACACTACCCCTAACCCTAAACCTAACCCGAACCTTAACCCTAACCCTACCCCGAACCTTAACCCTAACACTAACCCTAACCCTAAACCTAACCCGAACCCTAACACTAACCCTAAACCTAACACTAACCCTAACCCTAACCCGAAACCTAACCCGAACCCGAACCCTAACCCTAACCCTAACCCTAACAAGAACCCTAATCTGAACCCTAAACCTAACCCTAAACAGAACCCTAACCCTAACCCTAAACCGAACCCTAACGCGAACCCTAACCCTAACCCTAACCCTAACCCTAACCCGAACCCTAACCCTAACCCTAACCCGAACCCTAACCCTAACCCTAACCCGAACCCTAACCCTAACCCGAACCCGAACCCTAACCCTAACCCTAACCCTAAGCCTAACACGAACCCTAACCCGAACCCTAACCCTAACCCTAACCTGAACACTAACCCTAACCCTAACCCTAACCCTAACCCGAACCCTAACCCTAACCCTAACCGGAACCCTAACCTTAACCCTAACCCGAACCCGAACCCTAACCCCTTACCCGAATCCTAACCCTAACCCGAACCCTAACCCAAACCCTAACACTAACCCTAACCCCGAACCCGAACCCTAACCCGAACCCGAACCCTAACCCTAACCCTAGCCCGAACCCTAACCCTAAACCTAACCCGAACCCGAACCCTAAACCTAACCCTAACCCGACACCTATCCCGAACCCTAACGCGAACCCTAACCCTAAGCCTAACCCTAACCCTAACCTTAACCCTACCCCTGACCCTAACCCTAACCCGAACCCTACCCCGAACACGAACCCTAACCCGAACCCGAACCCTATCCCTAACCCTAACCCTAACCCTAACCCTAACCCTAACACTAACTCGAACCCTAACCCTAACCCGAACCCGAATCCTAACACTAACCCTAACCGGAACCCTAACCCTAACCCGAACACAAACCTAACCCAAACCCTAACCCTAACCCGAACCCTAAACCTAACCCTAACCAGAACTCTAACCCTAACACGAACCCTAACCCTAACCCTAACCCGAACCCGAAACCTAAGCCTAACCCTAACCCGTACCCGAACCCTAACCCTAACCCGAACCCTAACACTAACCCGAACCCTAACCCTAACCCGAACCCGAACCCTAACACTAACCCTAACCAGAACCCTAACCCTAACCCTAACCCGAACCCGAACCCTAACAACCTTACCCGAATCCTAACCCTAACCCGAACCCTAAGCCGAACCCTAACCCTAACCCTAACCCGAACCCTAACCCTAACCCTAACCGGAACCCTAACCTTAACCCTAACCCGAACCCGAACCCTAACCCCTTACCCGAATCCTAACCCTAACCCGAACCCTAACCCGAACCCTAACACTAACCCTAACCCCGAACCCGAACCCTAACCCGAACCCGAACCCTAACCCTAACCCGAACCCGAACCTTAACCCTAACCCTAGCCCGAACCCTAACCCTAACCCTAACCCGAACCCGAACCCTAAACCTAACCCTAACCCGACACCTATCCCGAACCCTAACGCGAACCCTAACCCTAAGCCTAACCCTAACCCTAACCTTAACCCTACCCCTGACCCTAACCCTAACCCGAACCCTACCCCGAACACGAACCCTAACCCGAACCCGAACCCTATCCCTAACCCTAACCCTAACCCTAACCCTAACCCTAACACTAACTCGAACCCTAACCCTAACCCGAACCCGAATCCTAACACTAACCCTAACCGGAACCCTAACCCTAACCCGAACACAAACCTAACCCAAACCCTAACCCTAACCCGAACCCTAAACCTAACCCTAACCAGAACTCTAACCCTAACACGAACCCTAACCCTAACCCTAACCCGAACCCGAAACCTAAGCCTAACCCTAACCCGTACCCGAACCCTAACCCTAACCCGAACCCTAACACTAACCCGAACCCTAACCCTAACCCGAACCCGAACCCTAACACTAACCCTAACCAGAACCCTAACCCTAACCCTAACCCGAACCCGAACCCTAACAACCTTACCCGAATCCTAACCCTAACCCGAACCCTAAGCCGAACCCTAACCCTAACCCTAACACGAACCCTAACCCGAACACTAACCCTAACCCTAACCCGAACCCTAACCCTAAACCTAACCCTAACCCTAAACCGAACCCTAACCCTAACCTTAACCGGAACCCTAACCCTAACCCTAACCCGAACCCGAACCCTAACCCCTTACCCGAATCCTAACCCTAACCCGAAACCTAACCCGAACCCTAACCATAACCCTAACCCCGAACCCGAACCCTAACCCTAACCCTAAACCTAACCCGAACCCAACCCTAACCAGAACCCTAAACCGAACCCTAACACGAACCCTAACCCTAAACCGAACCCTAACCCTAACCCTAACCCTAACCCGAACCCTAACCCTCACCTCAACCGAAACCCTAACCCTAACCCTAACCCTAACCCTAACACGAACCTGAAACCTAACCCCTTACCCGAATCCTAAACCTAACCCGAACCCTAACCCGAACCCTAACCCTAACCATAACCCCGAACCCGAACCCTAACCCTAACCCTAACCCTAACCCGAACCCTAACCCGAACCCGAACCCTAACCCTAACCCGAACCCGAACCCTAAACCTAACCCTAACCCGAACCCTAACCCTAACACGAACCCTAAACCTAACCCTAACCCTAACCCGAACCCTAAACCTAACCCTAACCCGACACCTATCCCGAACCCTAACGCGAACCCTAACCCTAACCCTAACCCTAACCCTAACACTAACCCGAACCCTAACCCGAACCCTAACCCAAACCCGAACCCTAACCCTAACCCGAACCCTAACCCTAACCCAAACCCTAACCCTAAACCGAACCCTAACTCTAACCCGAACCCTAAACCTAACCTGAACCTGACCCCTAACACTAACCCTATCCGGAACCCTAACCCTAACCCGAACACTAACCCTAACCCAAACCCTAACCCTAACCTGAACCCTAACACGAACCCTAACCCGAAACCTAACCCTAACCCGAACCCTAACCCTAACCATAACCCGAACCCGAACCCTAACCCTAACCCTAACCCTAACCCTAACCCGAACCCTAACCCGAACCCTAACCCTAACCCGAACACTAACCCGAACCCTACCCCTAACTCTAACCCAAACCCTAACCCTAACACTAACCCTAACCCTAACCCGAACCTTAACTCTAACCCGAACCCTAACCCTAACCCTAACCCTAACCCGAACCCTAACCCGAACCCTAACTCTAACCC
>JAVLSZ010000158.1:257500-260000 GCA_032313775.1 Urocyon cinereoargenteus | reverse complement strand
ACCCTAACCCTAAACCGAAACCTAACCCCAACCCGAACCCTAACCCGAACCCGAAACCTAAACCTAACCCTAACCCGAACCCTAACCCTAACCCTAACCTGAACCCTAACCCTAACCCTAACCCTAACCCGAACCCTAAACCTAATCCTAACCCGAAACCTAACCCTAACCCGAACCCAAACCCTAACCCTAACCCGAATCCTAACCCTAACCCTAACCCGAACCCTAACCCGAACACTAAACCTAATCCTAACCCTAACCCAAACCCAAACCCGAACCCTAACTCGAACCCTAACACTAACCCTAACCCGAACCCTAACCCTAACCCTAACCCTAACCCTAAACCGAACCCTAACCCTAAACCTAACCCGAACCCTAACCCTAATACTAACATGAACTCTAACCCTAACCCGAACCCTAACCCTAACCCTAACCCGAACCCTAACCCTAACCCTAACCCGACCCCTAACCCGAACCCTAACACATACCCTAACCCTAACCTTAACCCTAACCCTAACCCGAACCCTAACCCTAACCCTAACTCTAAACCGAACCCTAACCCTAACACGAACCCTAACCCTAAACCTAACCCGAACCCTAACCCTAACCCGAACCCGAACCCTAACACATACCCTAACCCTAACCTTAACCCTAAACCTAACCCGATCCCTAACCCTAACCCTAACCCGAACCCTAAACCTAAACCTAACCCGAACCCTAACCCTAAGCCTAACATGAACTCTAACCCTAACCCGAACCCTAACCCTAACCCTAACCCTAACCCGAACCCTAACCCTAACCCTAAGCCGACCCCTAACCCGAACCCTAACACATACCCTAACCCTAATCCTAACCCTAACCCGAACCCGAACCCTAAACCGAACCCTACCGCTAACCCTAATCCGAACCCTAACCCTAACCCTAACCCTATCCCGAACCCTAACCCTAACCCTAACCCTAACCCTAACCCTAACCCGAACCCTAACCCAAACACTAACCCGAAACCGAACCCTAACCCTAACCCTAACCCTAACCCTAACCCGAACCCTAACCCTAACACGAACCCTAACACTAACCCGAATCCTAACCCGAACCCGAAACCTAACCGTAAAACTAACACTAAACCGAACCCGAACCCTAACCCTAACCCTAACCCTAACACTAACCCTAACCCTAACCAGAACCCTAACCCGAACCCGAACCCTAACCCTAACCCTAACCCTAACCCTAACCCGAACCCTAACCCTAACCGGAACCCTAACACTAACCCGAACCCTAACCCTAACCCGAACCCGAACCCTAACCCTAACCTTAACCGGAACCCTAACCCTAACCCGAACCCTAACACAAACCCAAACCCTAACCCTAACCCGAACCCTAACCCGAACCCTAACCCTAAACCTAACCCTAACACGAACCCTAACCAAAACACTAACCCTAACCCGAACCTGAACCCTAACCCTACCCCGAACCTCAACCATAACCCTAACCCTAACCCTAAACCTATCCCTAACCCGAACCCTAACCCTAACACTAACCCTAACCCGAAACCTAACCCTAACCCTAACCCGAACCCTAACCTGAACCCTAAACCTAACCCTAACCCGAACCCTAACCCTAACCCTAACCCTAACCCGAACACTAACCCTAACCCTAACCCGAACCCGAACCCTGACCATAACCCTAACCCTAACCCTAACCCTAACCCGAAACTGAACCCTAACCCTAACCCTAACCGTAACCCAAACCCGAACCCTAACTCTAACCCGAACCCTAACCCTAACACTAACCCTAACCCTATCCCGAACCCTAACCCTAACCCGAACCCTAACCCTAACGCGAACCCTAACCCAAACTCTAACCCTAACCCGAACCCGAACCCTAACCCTAACCCGAACCCTAACCCTAACCCGAACCCTGACACTAACACTAACCCTAACACGAACCCAAACCCTAACCCTAAACCTAACCCGAACCCTAACCCTAACCTTAACCGGAACCCTAACCCTAACCCTACCCCGAACCCGAACTCTAACCCCTTACCCGAATCCTAACCCTAACCCGAACCCTAACCCGAACCCTAACCCTAACCCGAATCCGAACCCTAACCCTAACCCTAACCCGAACCCGAACCCTAACCCTAACCCTAACCCGAAACTTAACCCTTACCCTACCCCGAACCTTAACCCTAACCCTAACCCTAAACCTAAACCTAACCCTAACCCGAACCCTAACCCTAACCCTAACCCTAAACCGAAACCTAACCCTAACCCTAACCCTAACACGAACCCTATCCTGAACCCTACCCTAACCCTAAACCGAACCCTAACCCTAAACGTAACCCGAACCCTAACCCTAACCCTAACCCTAACCCTAACCCGAACCCTAACCCTAACCCTAACCCGAACCCTAACCCTAACCCTAACCCTAACACTAACCCGAACGGTAACCCTAACCCTAACCCCTAACCTAACCCTAAACCTAACCCTAACCCAAACCC
>JAVLSZ010000158.1:247500-255000 GCA_032313775.1 Urocyon cinereoargenteus | reverse complement strand
CCCGAATCCGAACCCTAACCCTAACCCTAACCCTAACCCGAACCCTAACCCTAACCCTAACCCGAAACTTAACCCTTACCCTACCCCGAACCTTAACCCTAACCCTAACCCTAAACCTAAACCTAACCCTAACCCGAACCCTAACCCTAACCCTAACCCTAAACCGAAACCTAACACTAACCCTAACCCTAACCCTAACACGAACCCTATCCTGAACCCTAACCCTAACCCTAAACCGAACCCTAACCCTAAACGTAACCCGAAACCTAACCCTAACCCTAACCCTAACCCTAACCCTAACCCGAACCCTAACCCTAACCC
The DNA here is from genome assembly GCA_032313775.1 of Urocyon cinereoargenteus. Lineage (NCBI taxonomy): Eukaryota > Metazoa > Chordata > Mammalia > Carnivora > Canidae > Urocyon > Urocyon cinereoargenteus. The sequence goes on along the minus strand of JAVLSZ010000158.1, from coordinate 254,679 downwards.
TAACCCTAACCCGAACCCTAACCCTAACCCTAACCCTAACCCTAACACTAACCCGAACGGTAACCCTAACCCTAACCCCTAACCTAACCCTAAACCTAACCCTAACCCAAACCCTAACCCTAACCCTAACCCTAACCCTAACCCTAACTCGAACCCGAAACCTAACCCGAACCCTAACCCTAACCCTAATCCGAACCCTAACCCTAACCCTAACCCTAAACCTAACCCGAACCCAACCCTTACCAGTACCCTAAACCGAACCCTAACACGAACCCTAACCCTAAACCGAACCCTAACCCTAACCCTAACCCTAACCCGAACCCTAACCCTAACCTCAACCGGAACCCTAACCCTAACCCTAACGCGAACCCGAACTCTAACCCCTTACCCGAATCCTAACCCTAACCCGAACCCGAACCCTAACCCTAAACCTAACCCCGAACCCGAACCCTACCCTAACCCTAACCATAACCCGAACCCTAACCCTAACCCTAACCCTAACCCTAACCCGAACCGTAACCCTAACCCTAACCCGAACCCTAACCCTAACCCTAACCCTATCTCGAACCCGAACCCTAACCCGAACCCTAACCCTAACCCTAATCCGAACCCTAAACCTAACCCTAACCCTAACCCTAACCCTAACCCGAACCCAAAGCTAACCAGAACCCTAAACCGAACCCTAACACGAACCCTAACCCTAATCCGAACCCTAACACTAACCCTAACCCTAACCCGAACCCTAACCCTAACCTCAACCGGAATCCTAACCCTAACCCTAACGCGAACCCGAACTCTAACCCCTTACCCGAATCCTAACCCTAACCCGAACCCGAACCCTAACCCTAACCCTAACCCCGAACCCGAACCCTACCCTAACCCTAACCCTAACCCTAACCCTAACCCGAACCCAACCCTAACCAGAACCCTAAACCGAACCCTAACACGAACCCTAACCCTAAACCGAACCCTAACCCTAACCCTAAACCTAACCCGAACCCATCCCTAACCAGAACCCTAAACCGAACCCTAACACGAACCCTAACCCTAAACCGAACCCTAACCCTAACCCTAACCCTAACCCGAACCCTAACCCTAACCTCAACCGAAACCCTAACCCTAACCCTAACCCTAACCCTAACACGAACCTGAAACCTAACCCCTTACCCGAATCCTAACCCTAACCCGAACCCTAACCCGAACCCTAACCCTAACCATAACCCCGAACCCGAACCCTAACCCTAACCCTAACCCTAACCCGAACCCTAACCCGAACCCGAACCCTAACCCTAACCCGAACCCGAACCCTAAACCTAACCCTAACCCGAACCCTAACCCTAACACGAACCCTAACCCTAACCCTAACCCTAACCCGAACCCTAACCCTAACCCTAACCCGACACCTATCCCGAACCCTAACGCGAACCCTAACCGTAACCCTAACCCTAACCCTAACACTAACCCTAACCCTAACCCGAACCCTAACCCGAACCCGAACCCTAACCCTAACCCGAACCCTAACCCTAACCCAAACCCTAACCCTAAACCGAACCCTAACACTAACCCGAACCCTAACTCTAACCTGAACCTGAACCCTAACACTAACCCTATCCGGAACCCTAACCCTAACCCGAACCCTAACGCTAACCCAAACCCTAACCCTAACCTGAACCCTAACCCGAACCCTAACCCGAAACCTAACCCTAACCCGAACCCTAACCCTAACCATACCCCGAACCCGAACCCTAACCCTAACCCTAACCCTAACCCGAACCCTAACCCGAACCCTAACACTAACCCGAACCCTAACCCGAACCCTACCCCTAACTCTAACCCAAACCCTAACCCTAACCCTAACCCTAACCCGAACCTTAACTCTAACCCGAACCCTAACCCTAACCCTAACCCTAAACCGAACCCTAACCCGAACCCTAACCCTAACCCTAACCCAAACCCTAACCTGAACCCTACCCCTAACCCTAACCCTAAACCAAACCCTAACCCGAACCCTAACCATAACCCTAACCCTAACCCGAACACTAACCCTAACCCTAACCCTAAACCGAACCCGAACCCGAACCCTAACCCGAACCCTAACCCGAACCCTAACCCGAACCTTAAACCTAACCCTATTCCGAAACCTAACCCGAACCCTAACCCTAACCCGAACCCGAACACTAACCCTAACCTTAACCCTAACCCGAAACCTAACCCTAACACTAACCCTAACCCCAACCCTTACCCGAACCCTAACCCGAACCCTAACCCGAACCATAACCCTAAACCGAACCCTAACCCGAACCCTAACCCGATCCATAACCCGAACGCTAACCCTAACCCTAACCCGAACACTAACACTAACCCTAACCCGAACCCTAACACGAACCCTAACCCAAACCCTAACCCGAACCCTAACCCTAACCATAAGCCTAACCCGAACCCTAACCCTAACCCCTAACCCTAACCCTAAACCTAACCCGAACCCGAACCCTAACCCTAACCCTAAACCTTAACCCTAACCCGAACCCTAACACGAACCCTCACCCTAACCCTAACCCTAACCCTAACCCGAACCCTAACCCTAACCCGAACCCTAACCCTAACCCAAACCCTAACCCTAACCCTAACCCGAACCCGAACCCGAACCCTAACCCTAATCCTAAACCGAAGTCTAACCCTAACCCGAACCCTAACCCTAACCCTAACCCTAACCCGAACCCTAATCCTAACCCTAACCCGAACCCTAAATCTAACCCGAACCCTAACCCTAACCTGAACCCGAACCCGAACCCTGACCCTAAACCGAACCCTAAGCCTAACCCTAACCCGAACTCTAACCCCAACCCGAACCCTAACCCGAACCCGAACCCTAACCCTAACCCTAACCCGAACCCTAACCCTAACCCTAACCCGAACCCTATCCCTAACCCGAACCCTAACCCTAACCCTAACCCGAAGACTAAACCTAACCCTAACCCGAACCCTAGCCCTAACCCGAACCCTAAACCTAACCCTAACCCGAATCCTAACCCTAACCCTAACCCGAACCCTAACCCGAACAATAACCCTAATCCTAACCCTAACCCAAACCCTAACCCTAACCCTAACCCGAACCCTAACCCTAACCCTAACCCGAACCCTAACCCTAACCCTAAACCGAACCCTAACCCTAAACCTAAACCGAACACTAACCCTAAGCCTAACATGAACTCTAACCCTAACCCTAACCCGAACCCTAACCCTAACCCTAACCCGACCCCTAACCCGAACCCTAACACATACCCTAACCCTAACCTTAACCCTAACCCTAACCCGAACCCTAACCCTAAGCCTAACATGAACTCTAACCCTAACCCGAACCCTAACCCTAAACCTAACCCTAACCGGAACCCTAACCCTAACCCTAACCCGACCCATAACCCGAACCCTAACACATACCCTAACCCTAACCCTAACCCTAACCCGAACCCTAACCCTAACCCTAACCCTAACCCGAACCCTAACCCTAACCCTAACCCTAACCCTAACACTAACCCGAACGGTAACCCTAACCCTAACCCCTAACCTAACCCTAAACCTAACCCTAACCCAAACCCTAACCCTAACCCTAACCCTAACCCTAACCCTAACTCGAACCCGAAACCTAACCCGAACCCTAACCCTAACCCTAATCCGAACCCTAACCCTAACCCTAACCCTAAACCTAACCCGAACCCAACCCTTACCAGTACCCTAAACCGAACCCTAACACGAACCCTAACCCTAAACCGAACCCTAACCCTAACCCTAACCCTAACCCGAACCCTAACCCTAACCTCAACCGGAACCCTAACCCTAACCCTAACGCGAACCCGAACTCTAACCCCTTACCCGAATCCTAACCCTAACCCGAACCCGAACCCTAACCCTAAACCTAACCCCGAACCCGAACCCTACCCTAACCCTAACCATAACCCGAACCCTAACCCTAACCCTAACCCTAACCCTAACCCGAACCGTAACCCTAACCCTAACCCGAACCCTAACCCTAACCCTAACCCTATCTCGAACCCGAACCCTAACCCGAACCCTAACCCTAACCCTAATCCGAACCCTAAACCTAACCCTAACCCTAACCCTAACCCTAACCCGAACCCAAAGCTAACCAGAACCCTAAACCGAACCCTAACACGAACCCTAACCCTAATCCGAACCCTAACACTAACCCTAACCCTGACCCGAACCCTAACCCTAACCTCAACCGGAATCCTAACCCTAACCCTAACGCGAACCCGAACTCTAACCCCTTACCCGAATCCTAACCCTAACCCGAACCCGAACCCTAACCCTAACCCTAACCCCGAACCCGAACCCTACCCTAACCCTAACCCTAACCCTAACCCTAACCCGAACCCAACCCTAACCAGAACCCTAAACCGAACCCTAACACGAACCCTAACCCTAATCCGAACCCTAACCCTAACCCTAAACCTAACCCGAACCCATCCCTAACCAGAACCCTAAACCGAACCCTAACACGAACCCTAACCCTAAACCTAACCGGAACCCTCACCCTAACCCTAACCCTAACCCTAACCCGAACCCGAAACCTAACCCGAACCTTACCCCTAACCCTAATCGGAACCCTAACCCTAACCCTAAACCTAACCCGAACCCGAACCCTAACCCTAACCCTATCCCGAACCCGAACCCTAACCCTAAACCGAACCCTAACCCTAACCCGAACCCTAACCCTAACCCGAAACCTAACCCAAACCCTAACCCGAACCCTAACCTGAACCCTAACCCGAACCCTAACCCTAACCCTAAACCTAACCCGAACACTAAACCTAACCCTAACCCGAACCCGAACCCTAAACCGAACCCTAAACCTAACCCTTATACGAACCCTAACCCTAACCCGAACCCTAATCCTAACCCTAACCCTAACCCGAACGCTAACCCTAACCCGAAACCTAACCCTAACCCTAACCCGAAACCTAACCCGAAACCTAACCCGAACCCTAACCCTAACCCTAACCCAAACCCTAACCCGAACACTAACCCTAACACTAAACCTAACCTAACCCTAACACGAACCCTAACCCTAACCCGAACCATAACCCTAACCCTAACCCTAACCCTAACCCTAACCCGAACCCTAACCCTAACCCTAACCCTAACCCTAACCCTAACCCGAACCCAACCCTAACCAGAACCCTAAACCGAACCCTAACACGAACCCTAACCCTAATCCGAACCCTAACCCTAACCCTAAACCTAACCCGAACCCATCCCTAACCAGAACCCTAAACCGAACCCTAACACGAACCCTAACCCTAAACCTAACCGGAACCCTCACCCTAACCCTAACCCTAACCCTAACCCGAACCCGAAACCTAACCCGAACCTTACCCCTAACCCTAATCGGAACCCTAACCCTAACCCTAAACCTAACCCGAACCCGAACCCTAACCCTAACCCTATCCCGAACCCGAACCCTAACCCTAAACCGAACCCTAACCCTAACCCGAACCCTAACCCTAACCCGAAACCTAACCCAAACCCTAACCCGAACCCTAACCTGAACCCTAACCCGAACCCTAACCCTAACCCTAAACCTAACCCGAACACTAAACCTAACCCTAACCCGAACCCGAACCCTAAACCGAACCCTAAACCTAACCCTTATACGAACCCTAACCCTAACCCGAACCCTAACCCTAACCCTAACCCTAACCCGAACGCTAACCCTAACCCGAAACCTAACCCTAACCCTAACCCGAAACCTAACCCGAAACCTAACCCGAACCCTAACCCTAACCCTAACCCAAACCCTAACCCGAACCCTACCGCTAACCCTAACCCTAACCCAAACCCTAACCCGAACCCTAACCCTAACCCTAACCCGAACCCGAACACTAACCCTAACCCTAACCCTAACCCTAACCCGAACCCTAACCCTATCCCGAACCCTAACCCTAACCGTAACCCGAAACCTAACCCTAACCCGAACCCTAACCCTAACCCGAAAACTAACCCTAACCCTAACCCGAACCCGAACCCGAAACCTAACCCTAATCCTAACCCGAAGTCTAACCCTAACCAGAACCCAAACCCTAACGCTAACCCGAACCCTAATCCTAACCCTAACCCGAACCCTAAATCTAACCCGAACCCTAACCCTAACCTGAACCCGAACCCGAACTCTGACCCTACCCGAAACCTAACCCTAACCCTAAACCGAAACCTAACCCCAACCCGAACCCTAACCCGAACCCGAAACCTAAACCTAACCCTAACCCGAACCCTAACCCTAACCCTAACCTGAACCCTAACCCTAACCCTAACCCTAACCCGAACCCTAAACCTAATCCTAACCCGAAACCTAACCCTAACCCGAACCCAAACCCTAACCCTAACCCGAATCCTAACCCTAACCCTAACCCGAACCCTAACCCGAACACTAAACCTAATCCTAACCCTAACCCAAACCCAAACCCGAACCCTAACTCGAACCCTAACACTAACCCTAACCCGAACCCTAACCCTAACCCTAACCCTAACCCTAACCCTAAACCGAACCCTAACCCTAAACCTAACCCGAACCCTAACCCTAATACTAACATGAACTCTAACCCTAACCCGAACCCTAACCCTAACCCTAACCCGAACCCTAACCCTAACCCTAACCCGACCCCTAACCCGAACCCTAACACATACCCTAACCCTAACCTTAACCCTAACCCTAACCCGAACCCTAACCCTAACCCTAACTCTAAACCGAACCCTAACCCTAACACGAACCCTAACCCTAAACCTAACCCGAACCCTAACCCTAACCCGAAACCGAACCCTAACACATACCCTAACCCTAACCTTAACCCTAAACCTAACCCGATCCCTAACCCTAACCCTAACCCGAACCCTAAACCTAAACCTAACCCGAACCCTAACCCTAAGCCTAACATGAATTCTAACCCTAACCCGAACCCTAACCCTAACCCTAACCCTAACCCGAACCCTAACCCTAACCCTAAGCCGACCCCTAACCCGAACCCTAACACATACCCTAACCCTAATCCTAACCCTAACCCGAACCCGAACCCTAAACCGAACCCTACCGCTAACCCTAATCCGAACCCTAACCCTAACCCTAACCCTATCCCGAACCCTAACCCTAACCCTAACCCTAACCCT
>JAVLSZ010000158.1:232500-245000 GCA_032313775.1 Urocyon cinereoargenteus | reverse complement strand
TAACACGAACCCTAACCCTAAACCGAACCCTAACCCTAACCCTAAACCTAACCCGAACCCAACCCTAACCAGAACCCTAAACAGAACCCTAACACGAACCCTAACCCTAAACCGAACCCTAACCCTAACCCTAACCCTAACCCGAACCCTAACCCTAACCTCAACCGAAACCCTAACCCTAACCCTAACCCTAACCCTAACACGAACCTGAAACCTAACCCCTTACCCGAATCCTAACCCTAACCCGAACCCTAACACGAACCCTAACCCTAACCATAACCCCGAACCCGAACCCTAACCCTAACACTAACCCTAACCCGAACCCTAACCCGAACCCGAACCCTAACCCTAACCCGAACCCGAACCCTAAACCTAACCCTAACCCGAACCCTAACCCTAACACGAACCCTAACCCTAACCCTAACCCTAACCCGAACCCTAACCCTAACCCTAACCCGACACCTATCCCGAACCCTAACGCGAACCCTAACCGTAAGCCTAACCCTAACCCTAACACTAACCCTAACACTAACCCGAATCCTAACCCGAACCCGAAACCTAACCGTAAAACTAACACTAAACCGAACCCGAACCCTAACCCTAACCCTAACCCTAACACTAACCCTAACCCTAACCAGAACCCTAACCCGAACCCGAACACTAACCCTAACCCTAACCCTAACCCTAACCCGAACCCTAACCCTAACCCGAACCCTAACACTAACCCGAACCCTAACCCTAACCCGAACCCGAACCCTAACCCTAACCTTAACCGGAACCCTAACCCTAACCCGAACCCTAACACAAACCCAAACCCTAACCCTAACCCGAACCCTAACCCGAACCCTAACCCTAAACCTAACCCTAACACGAACCCTAACCAAAACACTAACCCTAACCCGAACCTGAACCCTAACCCTACCCCGAACCTCAACCATAACCCTAACCCTAACCCTAAACCTATCCCTAACCCGAACCCTAACCCTAACACTAACCCTAACCCGAAACCTAACCCTAACCCTAACCCTAACCCGAACCCAAACCTGAACCCTAAACCTAACCCTAACCCGAACCCTAACCCTAACCCTAACCCTAACCCGAACACTAACCCTAACCCTAACCCGAACCCGAACCCTGACCCTAACCCTAACCCTAACCCTAACCCGAAACTGAACCCTAACCCTAACCCTAACCGTAACCCAAACCCGAACCCTAACTCTAACCCGAACCCTAACCCTAACACTAACCCTAACCCTATCCCGAACCCTAACCCTAACCCGAACCCTAACCCTAACGCGAACCCTAACCCAAACTCTAACCCTAACCCGAACCCGAACCCTAACCCTAACCCGAACCCTAACCCTAACCCGAACCCTAACACTAACACTAACCCTAACACGAACCCAAACCCTAACCCTAAACCTAACCCGAACCCTAACCCTAACCTTAACCGGAACCCTAACCCTAACCCTACCCCGAACCCGAACTCTAACCCCTTACCCGAATCCTAACCCTAACCCGAACCCTAACCCTAACCCGAATCCGAACCCTAACCCTAACCCTAACCCTAACCCGAACCCTAACCCTAACCCTAACCCGAAACTTAACCCTTACCCTACCCCGAACCTTAACCCTAACCCTAACCCTAAACCTAAACCTAACCCTAACCCGAACCCTAACCCTAACCCTAACCCTAAACCGAAACCTAACACTAACCCTAACCCTAACCCTAACACGAACCCTATCCTGAACCCTAACCCTAACCCTAAACCGAACCCTAACCCTAAACGTAACCCGAAACCTAACCCTAACCCTAACCCTAACCCTAACCCTAACCCGAACCCTAACCCTAACCCTAACCCTAACCCGAACCCTAACCCTAACCCTAACCCTAACCCTAACACTAACCCGAACGGTAACCCTAACCCTAACCCCTAACCTAACCCTAAACCTAACCCTAACCCAAACCCTAACCCTAACCCTAACCCTAACCCTAACCCTAACTCGAACCCGAAACCTAACCCGAACCCTAACCCTAACCCTAATCCGAACCCTAACCCTAACCCTAACCCTAAACCTAACCCGAACCCAACCCTTACCAGTACCCTAAACCGAACCCTAACACGAACCCTAACCCTAAACCGAACCCTAACCCTAACCCTAACCCTAACCCGAACCCTAACCCTAACCTCAACCGGAACCCTAACCCTAACCCTAACGCGAACCCGAACTCTAACCCCTTACCCGAATCCTAACCCTAACCCGAACCCGAACCCTAACCCTAAACCTAACCCCGAACCCGAACCCTACCCTAACCCTAACCATAACCCGAACCCTAACCCTAACCCTAACCCTAACCCTAACCCGAACCGTAACCCTAACCCTAACCCGAACCCTAACCCTAACCCTAACCCTATCTCGAACCCGAACCCTAACCCGAACCCTAACCCTAACCCTAATCCGAACCCTAAACCTAACCCTAACCCTAACCCTAACCCTAACCCGAACCCAAAGCTAACCAGAACCCTAAACCGAACCCTAACACGAACCCTAACCCTAATCCGAACCCTAACACTAACCCTAACCCTAACCCGAACCCTAACCCTAACCTCAACCGGAATCCTAACCCTAACCCTAACGCGAACCCGAACTCTAACCCCTTACCCGAATCCTAACCCTAACCCGAACCCGAACCCTAACCCTAACCCTAACCCCGAACCCGAACCCTACCCTAACCCTAACCCTAACCCTAACCCTAACCCGAACCCAACCCTAACCAGAACCCTAAACCGAACCCTAACACGAACCCTAACCCTAAACCGAACCCTAACCCTAACCCTAAACCTAACCCGAACCCATCCCTAACCAGAACCCTAAACCGAACCCTAACACGAACCCTAACCCTAAACCGAACCCTAACCCTAACCCTAACCCTAACCCGAACCCTAACCCTAACCTCAACCGAAACCCTAACCCTAACCCTAACCCTAACCCTAACACGAACCTGAAACCTAACCCCTTACCCGAATCCTAACCCTAACCCGAACCCTAACCCGAACCCTAACCCTAACCATAACCCCGAACCCGAACCCTAACCCTAACCCTAACCCTAACCCGAACCCTAACCCGAACCCGAACCCTAACCCTAACCCGAACCCGAACCCTAAACCTAACCCTAACCCGAACCCTAACCCTAACACGAACCCTAACCCTAACCCTAACCCTAACCCGAACCCTAACCCTAACCCTAACCCGACACCTATCCCGAACCCTAACGCGAACCCTAACCGTAACCCTAACCCTAACCCTAACACTAACCCTAACCCTAACCCGAACCCTAACCCGAACCCGAACCCTAACCCTAACCCGAACCCTAACCCTAACCCAAACCCTAACCCTAAACCGAACCCTAACACTAACCCGAACCCTAACCCTAACCTGAACCTGAACCCTAACACTAACCCTATCCGGAACCCTAACCCTAACCCGAACCCTAACGCTAACCCAAACCCTAACCCTAACCTGAACCCTAACCCGAACCCTAACCCGAAACCTAACCCTAACCCGAACCCTAACCCTAACCATAACCCGAACCCGAACCCTAACCCTAACCCTAACCCTAACCCGAACCCTAACCCGAACCCTAACACTAACCCGAACCCTAACCCGAACCCTACCCCTAACTCTAACCCAAACCCTAACCCTAACCCTAACCCTAACCCGAACCTTAACTCTAACCCGAACCCTAACCCTAACCCTAACCCTAAACCGAACCCTAACCCGAACCCTAACCCTAACCCTAACCCAAACCCTAACCTGAACCCTACCCCTAACCCTAACCCTAAACCAAACCCTAACCCGAACCCTAACCATAACCCTAACCCTAACCCGAACACTAACCCTAACCCTAACCCTAAACCGAACCCGAACCCGAACCCTAACCCGAACCCTAACCCGAACCCTAACCCGAACCTTAAACCTAACCCTATTCCGAAACCTAACCCGAACCCTAACCCTAACCCGAACCCGAACACTAACCCTAAACTTAACCCTAACCCGAAACCTAACCCTAACACTAACCCTAACCCCAACCCTTACCCGAACCCTAACCCGAACCCTAACCCGAACCATAACCCTAAACCGAACCCTAACCCGAACCCTAACCCGATCCATAACCCGAACGCTAACCCTAACCCTAACCCGAACACTAACACTAACCCTAACCCGAACCCTAACACGAACCCTAACCCAAACCCTAACCCGAACCCTAACCCTAACCATAAGCCTAACCCGAACCCTAACCCTAACCCCTAACCCTAACCCTAAACCTAACCCGAACCCGAACCCTAACCCTAACCCTAAACCTTAACCCTAACCCGAACCCTAACACGAACCCTCACCCTAACCCTAACCCTAACCCTAACCCGAACCCTAACCCTAACCCGAACCCTAACCCTAACCCAAACCCTAACCCTAACCCTAACCCGAACCCGAACCCGAACCCTAACCCTAATCCTAAACCGAAGTCTAACCCTAACCCGAACCCTAACCCTAACCCTAACCCTAACCCGAACCCTAATCCTAACCCTAACCCGAACCCTAAATCTAACCCGAACCCTAACCCTAACCTGAACCCGAACCCGAACCCTGACCCTAAACCGAACCCTAAGCCTAACCCTAACCCGAACTCTAACCCCAACCCGAACCCTAACCCGAACCCGAACCCTAACCCTAACCCTAACCCGAACCCTAACCCTAACCCTAACCCGAACCCTATCCCTAACCCGAACCCTAACCCTAACCCTAACCCGAAGACTAAACCTAACCCTAACCCGAACCCTAGCCCTAACCCGAACCCTAAACCTAACCCTAACCCGAATCCTAACCCTAACCCTAACCCGAACCCTAACCCGAACAATAACCCTAATCCTAACCCTAACCCAAACCCTAACCCTAACCCTAACCCGAACCCTAACCCTAACCCTAACCCGAACCCTAACCCTAACCCTAAACCGAACCCTAACCCTAAACCTAAACCGAACACTAACCCTAAGCCTAACATGAACTCTAACCCTAACCCTAACCCGAACCCTAACCCTAACCCTAACCCGACCCCTAACCCGAACCCTAACACATACCCTAACCCTAACCTTAACCCTAACCCTAACCCGAACCCTAACCCTAACCCTAACCCTAACACGAACCCTAACCCTAACGCGAACCCTAACCCTAAACCTAACACGAAACCTAACCCTAACCCGAACCCGAACCCTAACACATACCCTAACCCTAACCTTGACCCTAACCCTAACCCGAACCCTAATCCTAACCCTAACCCGAACTCTAACCCTAAACCTAACCCGAACCCTAACCCTAAGCCTAACATGAACTCTAACCCTAACCCGAACCCTAACCCTAAACCTAACCCTAACCGGAACCCTAACCCTAACCCTAACCCGACCCATAACCCGAACCCTAACACATACCCTAACCCTAACCCTAACCCTAACCCGAACCCGAACCCTAACCCGAACACTAACCGGAACCCGAACCCTAACCCTAACCCTAACCCTAACCCGAACCCTAACCCTAACTCGAAACCTAACCCTAACCCGAACCCTAACCCGAACCCGAACCCTAACCCTAACACTAACCCTAAACCGAACCCGAACCCTAACCCTAACCCTAACACTAACACTTACCCTAACCCTAACCCGAACCCTAACCCGAACCCAAAACCTAACCCTAACCCTAACCCTAACCCTAACCCTAACCCTAACCCGAACCCTAACCCTAACCCGAACCCTAACACTAACCCGAACCCTAACCCTAACCCGAACCCGAACTCTAACCCTAACCTTAACCGGAACCCTAACCCTAACCCGAACCCTAACCCTAACCCAAAACCTAACCCTAACCCGAACCCTAACCCGAACCCTAACCCGAACCCTAAACCTAACCCGAACCCTAACCCTAACCCTAACCCGAACCCGAACCCTAACCCGAACCCTAACCCTAAACCTAACCCTAACACGAACCCTAACCCTAACCCTAACCCTAACCCGAACCTTAACCCTAACCCTACCCCGAACATTAACCCTAACCCTAAACCTAACCCTAAACCTAACCCTAACCCGAACCCTAACCATAACCCTAACCCTAACACAAAACCTAACCCTAACCCTAACCCTAACCCGAACCCTAACCTGAAACCTAAACCTAACCCTAACCCGAACCCTAACCCTAACCCTAACCCTAACCCTAACCCGAACACTAACCCTAACCCTAACCCTAACCTGAACCCTGACCCTAACCCTAACCCTAACCCTAAACGTAACCCGAAACTGAACCCTAACCCTAACACTAACCGTAACCAGAACCCGAACCCTAACTCTAACCCGAACCCTAACCCTAACACTAACCCTAACCCTAACCCGAACCCTAACCCTAACCCAAATCCTAACCCTAACCCGAACCCTAACCCAAACTCTAACACTAACCCGAACCCGAACCCTAACCCTAACCCGAATCCTAAATCTAACCCGAACCCTAACACTAACACTAACCCTAACCCGAACCCAATCCCTAACCCTAACCCTAACCCGAACCCTAACCCTAACCTGAACCCTGACCCAACCCTAACCCTAACCCGAACCCTAACCCTAACCCTAACCCTAACCCGACACCTAAACCGAACCCTAACGCGAACCCTAACCCTAACCCTAACCCTAACCCTAACCCGAACCTTTAGCCTAACCCTACCCCGAACCTTAACCCTAACACTAACCCTAACCCTAAACCTAACCCGAACCCTAACCCTAACCCTAACCTAACACTAACCCTAACCCTAACCCGAAACCTAACCCGAACCCGAACCCTAACCCTAACCCTAACCCTAACAAGAACCCTAATCTGAACCCTAAACCTAACCCTAAACAGAACCCTAACCCTAACCCTAAACCGAACCCTAACCCTAACCGCAACCCTAACCCTAACCCGAACCCTAACCCTAACCCTAACCCGAACCCTAACCCTAACCCGAAGACTAAACCTAACCCTAACCCGAACCCTAGCCCTAACCCGAACCATAAACCTAACCCTAACCAGAATCCTAACCCTAACCCTAACCCGAACCCTAACCCGAACAATAACCCTAATCCTAACCCTAACCCAAACCCTAACCCTAACCCTAACCCGAACCCTAACCCTAACCCTAACCCGAACCCTAACCCTAACCCTAAAACGAACCCTAACCCTAAACCTAAACCGAACACTAACCCTAAGCCTAACATGAACTCTAACCCTAACCCTAACCCGAACCCTAACCCTAACCCTAACCCGACCCCTAACCCGAACCCTAACACATACCCTAACCCTAACCTTAACCCTAACCCTAACCCGAACCCTAACCCTAACCCTAACCCTAACCCGAACCCTAACACTTACGCGAACCCTAACCCTAAACCTAACACGAACCCTAACCCTAACCCGAACCCGAACCCTAACACATACCCTAACCCTAACCTTGACCCTAACCCTAACCCGAACCCTAATCCTAACCCTAACCCGAACTCTAACCCTAAACCTAACCCGAACCCTAACCCTAAGCCTAACATGAACTCTAACCCTAACCCGAACCCTAACCCTAAACCTAACCCTAACCCGAACCCTAACCCTAACCCTAACCCGACCCCTAACCCGAACCCTAACACATACCCTAACCCTAACCCTAACCCTAACCCGAACCCGAACCCTAACCCGAACCCTACCCCTAACCCTAATCCGAATCCTAACCGTAACCCTAACCCTATCCCGAACCCTAAACTTAACCCTAACCCTAAACCTAACCCTAACCCAAACCCGAACCCTAACCCGAACCCTAACACTAACCCTAACCCCGAACCCGAACCCTAACCCGAACCCGAACCCTAACCCTAACCCGAACCCGAACCTTAACCCTAACCCTAGCCCGATCCCTAACCCTAACCCTAACCCGAACCCGAACCCTAAACCTAACCCTAACCCGACACCTATCCCGAACCCTAACGCGAACCCTAACCCTAAGCCTAACCCTAACCCTAACCTTAACCCTACCCCTGACCCTAACCCTAACCCGAACCCTACCCCGAACACGAACCCTAACCCGAACCCGAACCCTATCCCTAACCCTAACCCTAACCCTAACCCTAACCCTAACACTAACTCGAACCCTAACCCTAACCCGAACCCGAATCCTAACACTAACCCTAACCGGAACCCTAACCCTAACCCGAACCCAAACCTAACCCAAACCCTAACCCTAACCCGAACCCTAAACCTAACCCTAACCCGAACTCTAACCCTAACACGAACCCTAACCCTAACCCTAACCCGAACCCGAAACCTAAGCCTAACCCTAACCCGTAGCCGAACCCTAACCCTAACCCGAACCCTAACACTAACCCGAACCCTAACCCTAACCCGAACCCGAACCCTAACACTAACCCTAACCAGAACCCTAACCCTAACCCTAACCCGAACCCGAACCCTAACAACCTTACCCGAATCCTAACCCTAACCCGAACCCTAAGCCGAACCCTAACCCTAACCCTAACCCTAACCCCGAACCCGAACCCTAACCCTAAACCTAACCCTAAGCCTAACCCGAACCCTAACCATAACCCTAACCCTAACACAAAACCTAACCCTAACCCTAACCCTAACCCGAACCCTAACCTGAAACCTAAACCTAACCCTAACCCGAACCCTAACCCTAACCCTAACCCTAACCCTAACCCAAACACTAACCCTAACCCTAACCCTAACCTGAACCCTGACCCTAACCCTAACCCTAACCCTAAACGTAACCCGAAACTGAACCCTAACCCTAACACTAACCGTAACCAGAACCCGAACCCTAACTCTAACCCGAACCCTAACCCTAACACTAACCCTAACCCTAACCCGAACCCTAACCCTAACCCAAATCCTAACCCTAACCCGAACCCTAACCCAAACTCTAACACTAACACGAACCTGAACCCTAACCCTAACCCGAATCCTAAATCTAACCCGAACCCTAACACTAACACTAACCCTAACCCGAACCCAATCCCTAACCCTAACCCTAACCCGAACCCTAACCCTAACCTGAACCCTGACCCAACCCTAACCCTAACCCGAACCCTAACCCTAACCCTAACCCTAACCCGACACCTAAACCGAACCCTAACGCGAACCCTAACCCTAACCCTAACCCTAACCCTAACCCGAACCTTTAGCCTAACCCTACCCCGAACCTTAACCCTAACACTAACCCTAACCCTAAACCTAACCCGAACCCTAACCCTAACCCTAAACCTAACACTAACCCTAACCCTAACCCGAAACCTAACCCGAACCCGAACCCTAACCCTAACCCTAACCCTAACAAGAACCCTAATCTGAACCCTAAACCTAACCCTAAACAGAACCCTAACCCTAACCCTAAACCGAACCCTAACCCGAACCGCAACCCTAACCCTAACCCGAACCCTATCCCTAACCCTAACCCGAACCCTAACCCTAACCCGAAGACTAAACCTAACCCTAACCCGAACCCTAGCCCTAACCCGAACCCTAAACCTAACCCTAACCCGAATCCTAACCCTAACCCTAACCCGAACCCTAACCCGAACAATAACCCTAATCCTAACCCTAACCCAAACCCTAACCCTAACCCTAACCCGAACCCTAACCCTAACCCTAACCCGAACCCTAACCCTAACCCTAAAACGAACCCTAACCCTAAACCTAAACCGAACACTAACCCTAAGCCTAACATGAACTCTAACCCTAACCCTAACCCGAACCCTAACCCTAACCCTAACCCGACCCCTAACCCGAACCCTAACACATACCCTAACCCTAACCTTAACCCTAACCCTAACCCGAACCCTAACCCTAACCCTAACCCTAACCCGAACCCTAACCCTAACGCGAACCCTAACCCTAAACCTAACACGAACCCTAACCCTAACCCGAACCCGAACCCTAACACATACCCTAACCCTAACCTTGACCCTAACCCTAACCCGAACCCTAATCCTAACCCTAACCCGAACTCTAACCCTAAACCTAACCCGAACCCTAACCCTAAGCCTAACATGAACTCTAACCCTAACCCGAACCCTAACCCTAAACCTAACCCTAACCCGAACCCTAACCCTAACCCTAACCCTAACCCGACCCCTAACCCGAACCCTAACACATACCCTAACCCTAACCCTAACCCTAACCCGAACCCGAACCCTAACCCGAACCCTACCCCTAACCCTAATACGAATCCTAACCGTAACCCTAACCCTATCCCGAACCCTAACCTTAACCCTAACCCTAACCCTAAACCTAACCCGAACCCTAACACGAACACTAACCCGAACCCGAACCCTAACCCTCACCCTAACCCTAACCCGAACCCTAACCCTAACTCGAAACCTAACACTAACCCGAACCCTAACCCGAACCCGAACCCTAACCCTAACACTAACCCTAAACCGAACCCGAACCCTAACCCTAACCCTAACACTAACACTTACCCTAACCCTAACCCGAACCCTAACCCGAACCCAAAACCTAACCCTAACCCTAACCCTAACCCTAACCCTAACCCTAACCCGAAACCTAACCCTAACCCGAACCCTAACACTAACCCGAACCCTAACCCTAACCCAAACCCGAAACCTAACCCTAACCTTAACCGGAACCCTAACCCTAACCCGAACCCTAACCCTAACCCAAACCCTAACCCTAACCCGAACCCTAACCCGAACCCTAACCCGAACCCTAAACCTAACCCGAACCCTAACCCTAACCCTAACCCGAACCCGAACCCTAACCCGAACCCTAACCCTAAACCTAACCCTAACACGAACCCTAAACCTAACCCTAACCCTAACCCGAACCTTAACCCTAACCCTACCCCGAACATTAACCCTAACCCTAAACCTAACCCTAAACCTAACCCTAACCCGAACCCTAACCCTAACCCTAACCCTAACACAAAACCTAACCCTAACCCTAACCCTAACCCGAACCCTAACCTGAAACCTAAACCTAACCCTAACCCGAACCCTAACCCTAACCCTAACCCTAACCCTAACCCGAACACTAACCCTAACCCTAACCCTAACCCGAACCCTGACCCTAACCCTAACCCTAACCCTAAACGTAACCCGAAACTGAACCCTAACCCTAAAACTAACCGTAACCAGAATCCGAACCCTAACTCTAACCCGAACCCTAACCCTAACACTAACCCTAACCCTAACCCGAACCCTAACCCTAACCCAAATCCTAACCCTAACCCGAACCCTAACTCAAACTCTAACATTAACCCGAACCCGAACCCTAACCCTAACCCGAATCGTAAACCTAACCCGAACCCTAACACTAACACTAACCCTAACCCGAACCCAAACCCTAACCCTAACCCTAACCCGAACCCTAACCCTAACCTGAACCCTGACCCAACCCTAACCCTAACACGAACCCTAACCCTAACCCTAACCCTAACCCGACACCTAAACCGAACCCTAACGCGAACCCTAACCCTAACCCTAACCCTAACCCTAACCCGAACCTTAACCCTAACCCTACCCCGAACCTTAACCCTAACACTAACCCTAACCCGAAACCTAACCCGAACCCTAACACTAACCCTAAACCTAACACTAACCCTAACCCTAACACAAAACCTAACCCTAACCCTAACCCTAACAAGAACCCTAATCTGAACCCTAAACCTAACCCTAAACAGAACCCTAACCCTAACCCTAAACCGAACCCTAACCCTAACCGCAACCCTAACCATAACCCGAACCCTAACCCTAACCCTAACCCGAACCCTAACCCTAACCCTAACCCGAACCCTAACCCTAACCCGAAAACTAACCCTAACCCGAACCCTAACCCTAACCCTAACCCTAAGCCTAACACGAACCCTAACCCGAACCCTAACCCTAACCCTAACCTGAACACTAACCTTAACCCTAACCCTAACCCGAACCCTAACCCTAACCCTAACCGGAACCCTAACCTTAACCCTAACCCGAACCCGAACCCTAACCCCTTACCCGAATCCTAACCCTAACCCGAACCCTAACCCGAACCCTAACACTAACCCTAACCCCGAACCCGAACCCTAACCCGAACCCGAACCCTAACCCTAACCCTAACCCGAACCCGAACCTTAACCCTAACCCTAGCCCGATCCCTAACCCTAACCCTAACCCGAACCCGAACCCTAAACCTAACCCTAACCCGACACCTATCCCGAACCCTAACGCGAACCCTAACCCTAAGCCTAACCCTAACCCTAACCTTAACCCTACCCCTGACCCTAACCCTAACCCGAACCCTACCCCGAACACGAACCCTAACCCGAACCCGAACCCTATCCCTAACCCTAACCCTAACCCTAACCCTAACCCTAACACTAACTCGAACCCTAACCCTAACCCGAACCCGAATCCTAACACTAA
>JAVLSZ010000158.1:185000-230000 GCA_032313775.1 Urocyon cinereoargenteus | reverse complement strand
TAAACCTAACCCTAACCCGAACCCTAACCCTAACCCTAACCCTAACACAAAACCTAACCCTAACCCTAACCCTAACCCGAACCCTAACCTGAAACCTAAACCTAACCCTAACCCGAACCCTAACCCTAACCCTAACCCTAACCCTAACCCTAACCCGAACACTAACCCTAACCCTAACCCTAACCCGAACCCTGACCCTAACCCTAACCCTAACCCTAAACGTAACCCGAAACTGAATCCTAACCCTAACACTAACCGTAACCAGAACCCGAACCCTAACTCTAACCCGAACCCTAACCCTAACACTAACCCTAACCCTAACCCGAACCCTAAACCTAACCCAAATCCTAACCCTAACCCGAACCCTAACCCAAACTCTAACACTAACCCGAACCCGAACCCTAACCCTAACCCGAATCGTAAACCTAACCCGAACCCTAACACTAACACTAACCCTAACCCGAACCCAAACCCTAACCCTAACCCTAACCCGAACCCTAACCCTAACCTGAAACCTGACCCAACCCTAACCCTAACCCGAACCCTAACCCTAACCCTAACCCTAACCCGACACCTAAACCGAACCCTAACGCGAACCCTAACCCTAACACAAAACCTAACCCTAACCCTAACCCTAACCCACCCTAACCTGAAACCTAAACCTAACCCTAACCCGAACCCTAACCCTAACCCTAACCCTAACCCTAACCCGAACACTAACCCTAACCCTAACCCTAACCCGAACCCTGACCCTAACCCTAACCCTAACCCTAAACGTAACCCGAAACTGAACCCTAACCCTAACACTAACCGTAACCAGAACCCGAACCCTAACTCTAACCCGAACCCTAACCCTAACACTAACCCTAACCCTAACCCGAACCCTAACCCTAACCCAAATCCTAACCCTAACCCGAACCCTAACCCAAACTCTAACACTAACCCGAACCCGAACCCTAACCCTAACCCGAATCGTAAACCTAACCCGAACCCTAACACTAACACTAACCCTAACCGGAACCCAAACCCTAACCCTAACCCTAACCCGAACCCTAACCCTAACCTGAACCCTGACCCAACCCTAACCCTAACCCGAACACTAACCCTAACCCTAACCCTAACCCGACACCTAAACCGAACCCTAACGCGAACCCTAACCCTAACCCTAACCCTAAACCTAACCCGAACCTTAACCCTAACCCTACCCCGAACCTTAACCCTAACACTAACCCTAACCCTAAACCTAACCCGAACCCTAACACTAACCCTAAACCTAACACTAACCCTAACCCTAACCCGAAACCTAACCCGAACCCGAACCCTAACCCTAACCCTAAACCTAACAAGAACCCTAATCTGAACCCTAAACCTAACCCTAAACAGAACCCTAACCCTAACCCTAAACCGAACCCTAACGCGAACCCTAACCCTAACCCTAACCCTAACCCTAACCCGAACCCTAACCCTAACCCTAACCCGAACCCTAACCCTAACCCTAACCCGAACCCTAACCCTAACCCGAACCCTAACCCTAACCCGAACCCTAACCCTAACCCTAAGCCTAACACGAACCCTAACCCGAACCCTAACCCTAACCCTAACCTGAACACTAACCCTAACCCTAACCCTAACCCTAACCCGAACCCTAACCCTAACCCTAACCGGAACCCTAACCTTAACCCTAACCCGAACCCGAACCCTAACCCCTTAGCCGAATCCTAACCCTAACCCGAACCCTAACCCGAACCCTAACACTAACCCTAACCCCGAACCCGAACCCTAACCCGAACCCGAACCCTAACCCTAACCCGAACCCGAACCTTAACCCTAACACTAGCCCGAACCCTAACCCTAACCCTAACCCGAACCCGAACCCTAAACCTAACCCTAACCCGACACCTATCCCGAACCCTAACGCGAACCCTAACCCTAAGCCTAACCCTAACCCTAACCTTAACCCTACCCCTGAACCTAACCCTAACCCGAACCCTACCCCGAACACGAACCCTAACCCGAACCCGAACCCTATCCCTAACCCTAACCCTAACCCTAACCCTAACCCTAACACTAACTCGAACCCTAACCCTAACCCGAACCCGAATCCTAACACTAACCCTAACCGGAACCCTAACCCTAACCCGAACACAAACCTAACCCAAACCCTAACCCTAACCCGAACCCTAAACCTAACCCTAACCCGAACTCTAACCCTAACACGAACCCTAAACCTAACCCTAACCCGAACCCGAAACCTAAGCCTAACCCTAACCCGTACCCGAACCCTAACCCTAACCCGAACCCTAACACTAACCCGAACCCTAAACCTAACCCGAACCCGAACCCTAACACTAACCCTAACCAGAACCCTAACCCTAACCCTAACCCGAACCCGAACCCTAACAACCTTACCCGAATCCTAACCCTAACCCGAACCCTAAGCCGAACCCTAACCCTAACCCTAACCCTAACCCCGAACCCGAACCCTAACCCTAAACCTAACCCTAAGCCTAACCCGAACCCTAACCCGAACCCGAACCCTAACCCTAACCCGAAACCGAACCCTAACCCTAACTCTAACCCTCACCCGAACCCGAACCGTAACCCTAACCCGAACCCTAACCCGAATCCTACCCCTAACCCTAATCCGAACCCTAACCCTAACCCTAACCCTAACCCGAACCTTAACCCTAACCCGAACCCTAACCCTAACCCTAACCCTAACCCTAACCCGAACCCTAACCCGAACACTAACCCTAACCCTAACCCGAACCCTAACCCTAAACCTAACCCTAACCCTAAACCGAACCCTAACCCTAACCTTAACCGGAAACCTAACCCTAACCCTAACCCGAACCCGAACCCTAACCCCTTACCCGAATCCTAACCCTAACCCGAAACCTAACCCGAACCCCAACCATAACCCTAACCCCGATCCCGAACCCTAACCCTAACCCTAAACCTAACCCGAACCCAACCCTAACCAGAACCCTAAACCGAACCCTAACACGAACCCTAACCCTAAACCGAACCCTAACACTAACCCTAACCCTAACCCGAACCCTAACCCTAACCTCAACCGAAACCCTAACCCTAACCCTAACCCTAACCCTAACACGAACCTGAAAGCTAACCCCTTACCCGAATCCTAACCCTAACCCGAACCCTAACCCGAACCCTAACCCTAACCATAACCCGAACCCGAACCCTAACCCTAACCCTAACCCTAACCCGAACCCTAACCCGAACCCGAACCCTAACCCTAACCCGAACACTAAACCTAACCCTAACCCGAACCCTAACCCTAACACGAACCCTAACCCTAACCCTAACCCTAACCCTAACCCGAACCCTAACCCTAACCCTAACCCGACACCTATCCCGAACCCTAACGCGAACCCTAACCCTAACCCTAACCCTAAACCTAACACTAACCCTAACCCTAACCCGAACCCTAACCCGAACCCGAACCCTAACCCTAACCCGAACCCTAACCCTAACCCAAACCCTAACCCTAAACCGAACCCTAACTCTAACCCGAACCCTAAACCTAACCTGAACCTGAACCCTAACACTAACCCTATCCGGAACCCTAACCCTAACCCGAACACTAACCCTAACCCAAACCCTAACCCTAACCTGAACCCTAACCCGAACCCTAACCCGAAACCTAACCCTAACCCGAACCCTAACCCTAACCATAACCCGAACCCGAACCCTAACCCTAACCCTAACCCTAACCCTAACCCTAACCCGAACCCTAACCCGAACCCTAACCCTAACCCGAACACTAACCCGAACCCTACCCCTTACTCTAACCCAAACCCTAACCCTAACCCTAACCCTAACCCTAACCCGAACCTTAACTCTAACCCGAACCCTAACCCTAACCCTAAACATAACTCGAAACCTAACCCGAACCCTAACCCTAACCCTAACCCAAACCCTAACCTGAACACTACCCCTAACCCTAACCCTAACCCAAACCCTAACCCGAACCCTAACCCTAACCCTAACCCTAACCCGAACACTAACCCTAACCCTAACCCTAACCCGAACCCGAATCCGAACCCTAACCCGAACCCTAACCCGAACCCTAACCCGAACCCTAAACCTAACCCTATTCCGAAACCTAACCCGAACCCTAACCCTAACCCGAACCCGAACACTAACCCTAATCTTAACCCTAACCCGAAACCTAACCCTAACACTAACCCTAACCCCAACCCTTACCCGAACCCTAACCCGAACCCTAACCCGAAACATAACCCTAAACCGAACCCTAACCCGAACCCTAACCCGATCCATAACCCGAACCCTAACCCTAACCCTAACCCGAACACTAACCCTAACCCTAACCCGAACCCTAACACGAACCCTAACCTTAACCCTAACCCGAACCCTAACCCTAACCATAACCCTAACCCGAACCCTAACCCTAACCCCTAACCCTAACCCTAAACCTAACCCGAACCCGAACCCTAACCCTAACCCTAAACCTTAACCCTAACCCGAACCCTAACCCGAACTCTCACCCTAACCCTAACCCTAACCCTAACCCGAACCCTAACCCTAACCCGAACCCTAACACTAACCCAAACCCTAACCCTAACCCTAACCCGAACCCGAACCCGAACCCTAACCCTAATCCTAACCCGAAGTCTAACCCTAACCCGAACCCTAACCCTAAACCTAACCCGAACCCTAATCCTAACCCTAACCCGAACCCTAAATCTAACCCGAACCCTAACCCTAACCTGAACCCGAACCCGAACCCTGACCCTAAACCGAACCCTAAGCCTAACCCTAACCCGAACTCTAACCCCAACCCGAACCCTAACCCGAACCCGAACCCTAACCCTAACCCTAACCCGAACCCTAACCCTAACCCTAACCCGAACCCTATCCCTAACCCGAATCCTAACCCTAACCCTAACCCGAATCCTAACCCGAACAATAAACCTAATCCTAACCCTAACCCAAACCCTAACCCTAACCCTAACCCGAACCCTAACCCTAACCCTAACCCGAACCCTAAACCTAACCCTAACCCTAAACCGAACCCTAACCCTAAACCTAAACCGAACACTAACCCTAAGCCTAACATGAACTCTAACCCTAACCCTAACCCGAACCCTAACCCTAACCCTAACCCGACCCCTAACCCGAACCTTAACACATACCCTAACCCTAACCTTAACCCTAACCCTAACCTGAACCCTAACCCTAAACCTAACCCTAACCCGAACCCTAACCCTAACGCGAACCCTAACCCTAAACCTAACACGAACCCTAACCCTAACCCGAACCCGAACCCTAACACATACCCTAACCCTAACCCTAAACCTAACCCTAACCCCAACCCTAACCCTAACCCTAACCCGACCACTAACCCGAACCCTAACACATACCCTAACCCTAACCCTAACCCTAACCCGAACCCGAACCCTAACCCGAACCCTACCCCTAACCCTAATCCGAATCCTAACCGTAACCCTAAACCTATCCCGAACCCTAACCCTAACCCTAACCCTAACCCTAAACTTAACCCGAACCCTAACCCGAACACTAACCCGAACCCGAACCCTAACCCTAACACTAACCCTAAACCGAACCCGACCCTAACCCTAACCCTAACACTAACACTTACCCTAACCCTAACCCGAACCCTAACCCGAACCCAAAATCTAACCCTAACCCTAACCCTAACCCTAACCCTAACCCGAACCCTAACCCTAACCCGAACCCTAACACTAACCCGAAACCGAACCCTAACCCTAACCCTAACCCTCACCCGAACCCGAACCGTAACCCTAACCCGAACCCTAACCCGAATCCTACCCCTAACCCTAATCCGAACCCTAACCCTAACCCTAACCCTAACCCGAACCTTAACCCTAACCCGAACCCTAACCCTAACCCTAACCCTAACCCTAACCCGAACCCTAACCCGAACACTAACCCTAACCCTAACCCGAACCCTAACACTAAACCTAACCCTAACCCTAAACCGAACCCTAACCCTAACCTTAACCGGAACCCTAACCCTAACCCGAACCCGAACCCTAACCCCTTACCCGAATCCTAAACCTAACCCGAAACCTAACCCGAACCCTAACCATAACCCTAACACCGAACCCGAACCCTAACCCTAACCCTAAACCTAACCCGAACCCAACCCTAACCAGAACCCTAAACCGAACCCTAACACGAACCCTAACCCTAAACCGAACCCTAACCCTAACCCTAACGATAACCCTAACCCTAACCCTAACCGGATCCCTAACCCTAACCATAACACTAACACTAACCCTAACCCGAACCCTAACCATAACCCTAACCCGAACCCTAACCCTAAACCGAACCCTAACCCTAACCCTAACCCTAACCCGAACCCTAACCCTAACCTCAACCGAAACCCTAACCCTAACCCTAACCCTAACCCTAACACGAACCTGAAACCTAACCACTTACCCGAATCCTAACCCTAACCCGAACCCTAACCCGAAACCTAACCCTAACCATAACCCCGAACCCGAACCCTAACCCTAACCCTAACCCTAACCCGAACCCTAACCCGAACCCTAACCCTAACCCTAACCCTAACCCTAACCCGATCCCTAACCCTAAACATAACACTAACACTAACCCTAACCCGAACCCTAACCATAACCCTAACCCGAACCCTAACCCTAACCGTAACCCTAACCCTAACCCGAACCCAAACCCTAACCCTAACACCTAACCCTAACCCTAACCCTAACGCCAACCCTAACCCTAACCCTAACCCTAACCCGAACCCGAACGCTAACCCGAACCCTACCCCTAACCCTAATCCGAACCCTAACCCTAACCTTAACCCTAACCCTAAACCTATACCGAACCCGAACCCTAACCCTAACCCTAACCCTAACCCTAACCCTAACCCTAACACTAACCCGAACACTGACCCCTAAACCTAACCCTAAACCTAACCCTAACCCGTACCCTAACACTAACACTACCTCCTAAACCTAACCCTAACCCTAACCCGAATCCTAACCCTAACCCGAACCCTAACCCTAACCCGAACCCTAACCCGAACCCTGACCCTAACCCGAACCCGAACCCTACCCCTAACCCGAACCCTAACCCTAACCCGAACCCTAACCCTAATACTAACCCTAACCCGAAACCGAACCCTAACCCTAACCCAAACCCGAACCCTAACCCGAACCCAACCCTAACCCTAACACTAACCCTAAACAGAACTCGAACCCTAACCCTAACCCTAACCCTAACACTAACCCTAACCCTAACCCGAACCCTAACCCGAACCCGAACCCTAACACTAATCCTAACCCTAACCCTAACCCGAAACCTAACCCTAACCCGAACCCTAACACTAACCCGAACCCTAACCCTAACCCTAACCCTAACAAGAACCCTAATCTGAACCCTAACCCTAACCCTAACCGGACCCTAACCCTAACCCTAACCCGAACCCGAACCCTAACCCCTTACCCGAATCCTAACCCTAACCCGAACCCTAACCCGAACCCTAACCCTAACCCTAACCCCGAACCCGAACCCTAACCCGAACCCGAACCCTAACCCTAACCCTAACCCGAACCTTAACCCTAACCCTAGCCCGAACCCTAACCCTAACCCTAACCCGAACCCGAACCCTAAACCTAACCCTAACCCGACACCTATCCCGAACCCTAACGCGATCCCTAACCCTAACCCTAAGCCTAACCCTAACCCTAACCCTAACCCTACCCCTGACCCTAACCCTAATCCGAACCCTATCCCGAACACGAACCCTAACCCTAAGCCTTACCCTAACCCTAACCCTAAACCGACCCCTAACCCGAACCCTAACGCAAAACCTAAACCTAACCCTAACCCTAACCCTAACCCGAAACCTAACCCAAACACTAACCCTAACCCTAACCATAAACCGAATCCTAACCCTAACCCTAAACCTAACCCTACCCCTAACCCTACACCTAACCCTAACCCGAACCCTAACCCGAACCCTAACCCTATCCCAAACGCGAACCATAACCCTAAACCTAACCCTAACCCGAACCCTAACCCTAACCATAACCCTAACCCTAACCTTAACCGGAACCCTAACCATAACCCTAACCCGAAACCAAACCCTAACCGTAACCCTAACCCTAACCTGAACACTAACCCTAACCCCTAACCCTAAACCTAACCCTAACCCGAACCCTAACCCTAACCCTAACCCTAACCCGAACCCGAACCTAACCCGAACCCTACCCCTAACCCTAATCCGAACCCTAGCCCTAACCTTAACCCTAACCCTAACCCTAACCCGAACCTGAACCCTAACCCTAACCCTAACCCTAACCCTAACCCGAACCCTAACCCCTAACCCTAACCCTAACCCTAACCCGAACCCTAACCCTAACCCTACATCCTAAAACTAACCCTAACCCTAACCCGAACCCTAATCCTAAACCGAACCCTAACCCTAACCGGAAACTTAACCCGAACCCTAACCCTAACCCTAACCCGAACCCTACCCTAACCGAAACCTAAACCAAACCCGAACCCTAACCCTAACACTAACCCTAAACCGAACCCGAACCCTAACCCTAACCCGAACCCGAACCCTAACCCGAACCCGAACCCTAACCCTAACACTAACCGTAAACCGAACCCGAACCCTAACCCTAAACCTAACACTAACCCTAAACCTAACCCTAACCCTAACCCGAAACCGAACCCTAACCCTAACCCTAACCTTAACCCTAACCCGAACCCTAACCCTAACCCGAACCCTAACACTAACCCGAACACTAAACCTAACCCGAACCCGAACCCTAACCCTAACCCTAACCGGAACCCTAACCCTAACCCGAACCCTAACCCTAACCCAAACCCTAACCCTAACACCAACCCTACCCTTAACCTAACCCGAACCCTTACCCTAAACCTAACCCTAACCCTAACCCAACCCGAAACCTAACCCTAACCCTAACCCTAACCCGAACCCTTACCCGAACCCTAACCCTAACCCGCACCCTAACCCGAACCCTAACCCGAACCCTAACCCGAACCCTAACCCTAACCCTAACCCGAATCCTAACCGTAACCCTAACCCTAACCCGATCCCTGACCCTAACCCTAACCCTAACCTTAACACTAACCCGAAACCGAACCCTAACCCTAACCCTAACCGTAACCCGAACCCGAATCCTAACCCTAACCCGAACCCTAACCCTAACACTAACCCTAACACTAACCCGAACCCTAACCCTAACCCAACCCTAACCCTAACCCGAAACCTAACCCAAACTCTAACCCTAACCCGAACCCGAAACCTAAACCTAACCCGAACCCTAACCCTAAACAGAACTCTAACACTAACACTAACGCTAACCCGAACCCGAACCCTAACCCTATCCCTAACCCAAACCCTAACCCTAACCTTAACCGGAACCCTAACCCTAAACTGAACCCTAACCCTAACCCTAACCCTAACCCGAACCCGAACCCTAAACCTAACCCTAACCCGAACCCTAACCCTAACCCTAATCCTAACCCTAACCCGAATGGTAACCCTAACCCTAACCCCTACCCTAACCCTAACCCTAACCCGAAACCTAACCCTAACCCTAACCCTAACCCGTACCCGAACCCTAACCCGAACCCTACCCCTAACCCTAATCCGAACCCAAACCCTAACACTAACCCTAACCCTAACCCTAATCCGAACCCTAACCCTAACCGCAACCCTAACCCTAACCCTAACCCTAACCCGAACCCTAACCCGTACTCTAACCCTAACCCTAACCCGAACCCTAACCCTAACCCTAACCCTAACCCGAACCCTAACCCTAACCTTAACCGGAACCCTAACATTAACCCTAACCCAAACCCGAACCATAAACCCTTACCCGAATCCTAACCCTAACCCGAACCCTAACCCGAACCCTAACCCTAACCCTAACGCCGAACCCGAACCCTAACCCTAACCCTAACCCGAACCCTAACCCGAACCCTAACCCTAACCCGATCCCGAACCCTAACCCTAACCCGAACCCGAACCCTAACACTAACCCTAAACCAAACCCTAACACTAACCCGAACCCTAACCCTAACCCTAACCCTAACCCGAACCCTAACCCTAACCCTAACCCGACCCCTAACCCGAACCCTAACGCGAACCCTAACCCTAACCCTAACCCTAATCCTAACCCGAACCTTAACCCTAACCCTAACCTGAAACCTAACCCTAACCTTAACCCTAACCCTAACGCTAAACCGAACCCTAACCCTAACCCTCACCCTGCCCCGAACCCTAACCCTAATCCTAACCATAACCCGAACCCTAAACCGAACCCTAACCCTAACACTAACCCGAACCCTAACCCTAACCCGAACCTGAACCCTAACCCTAACACTAAACCGAACCCTAAACCTAACCTGAACCCTAACCCTAACCCTAACCCTAACCCGAACCCGAACCCTAACCCGAACCCTACACCTAACACTAATCCGAACCCTAACCCTAACCTTAATCCTAACCCTAACCCTAACCCGAACCCGAACCCTAAACCTAACCCTAAGCCTAACCCTAACCCTAACCCCAAACCTAACCCTAACCCGAACCCTAACCCCTAACCCTCACCCTAACCCTAACCCTAACCCGAACCCTAACCCTAACCATACCTCCTAACCCTAAACTAACCCTAAACCGAACCATAAACCTAACCTGAAACCTAACCCTAACCAGAACACTAACCCGAACCCTAACCCTAACCTGAACCCGAACCATAACCCTAAACCTAACCCGAACCCAAACGGAACCCTAACCCTAACCGTAACCCGAACACTAACCCTAACCCTAACCCGAACCCTAAACCTACCCTAACCCCAACACTAACCCGAAACCTAACCCTAACCCTAACCCTAAACCGAACCCTAACCCTAACCCTAACCCAAACCCGAACCCTAACCCTAACCCTAACCCCTAACCCTAACCCTAACCGTAACCCGAACCCTAAACCTAACACTAACCCGAACCCGAACCCTAACCCTAACCCTAACCCCTAACACTAACCCTAACCCTAACCCTAACCCGAACCCTAACCCTAACCGTAACCCTAACCCTAACCCTAACCCTAACGCGAACCCTAACCCTAACCCTAACCCTAACCCGAACCCGAACCCTAACCCGAACCCTACCCCTAACCCTAATCCGAACCCTAACCCTAACCTTAACCCTAACCTTAACCTATACCGAACCCGAACCCACCCTAACCCTAACCCTAACCCTAACCCTAACCCTAACACTAAACCGAACCCTAAACCCTAACCCTAACCCTAAACCTAACCCTAACCCGAACCCTAACACTAACACTACCTCCTAAACCTAACCCTAACCCTAACCCGAACCCGAACCCTAACCCGAACCCGAACCCTAACCCTAACCCGAACCCTAACCCGAACCCTGACCCTAACCCGAACCCGAACCGTAACCCTAACCCGAACCCTAACCCGAATCCTACCCCTAACCCTAATCCGAACCCTAACCCTAACCCTAACCCTAACCCGAACCTTAACCCTAACCCGAACCCTAACCCTAACCCTAACCCTAACCCTAACCCGAACCCTAAACCGAACACTAACCCTAACCCTAACCCGAACCCTAACACTAAACCTAACCCTAAACCTAAACCGAACCCTAACCCTAACCTTAACCGGAACCCTAACCCTAACCCTAACCCGAACCCGAACCCTAACCCCTTACCCGAATCCTAACCCTAACCCGAAACCTAACCCGAACCCTAACCATAACCCTAACCCCGAACCCGAACCCTAACCGTAACCCTAAACCTAACCCGAACCCAACCCTAACCAGAACCCTAAACCGAACCCTAACACGAACCCTAACCCTAAACCGAACCCTAACCCTAACCCTAACCATAACCCTAACCCTAACCCTAACCCGATCCCTAACCCTAACCATAACACTAACACTAACCCTAACCCGAACCCTAACCATAACCCTAACCCGAACCCTAACCCTAAACCGAACCCTAACCCTAACCCTAACCCTAACCCGAACCCTAACCCTAACCTCAACCGAAACCCTAACCCTAACCCTAACCCTAACCCTAACACGAACCTGAAACCTAACCACTTACCCGAATCCTAACCCTAACCCGAACCCTAACCCGAACCCTAACCCTAACCATAACCCCGAACCCGAACCCTAACCCTAACCCTAACCCTAACCCTAACCCGATCCCTAACCCTAACCATAACACTAACACTAACCCTAACCCGAACCCTAACCATAACCCTAACCCGAACCCTAACCCTAACCGTAACCCTAACCCTAACCCGAACCCAAACCCTAACCCTAACACCTAACCCTAACCCTAACCCTAACGCCAACCCTAACCCTAACCCTAACCCTAACCCGAACCCGAACCCTAACCCGAATTCTAACCCTAACCCTAATCCGAACCCTAACCCTAACCTTAACCCTAACCCTAAACCTATACCGAACCCGAACCCTAACCCTAACCCTAACCCTAACCCTAACCCTAACCCTAACACTAACCCGAACCCTGACCCCTAAACCTAACCCTAAACCTAACCCTAACCCGTACCCTAACCCTAACCTCAACCGAAACCCTAACCCTAACCCTAACCCTAACCCTAACACGAACCTGAAACCTAACCACTTACCCGAATCCTAACCCTAACCCGAACCCTAACCCGAACCCTAACCCTAACCGTAACCCTAACCCTAACCCGAACCCAAACCCTAACCCTAACACCTAACCCTAACCCTAACCCTAACGCCAACCCTAACCCTAACCCTAACCCTAACCCGAACCCGAATCCTAACCCTAACCCGAACCCTAACCCTAACCCGAACCCTAACCCGAACCCTGACCCTAACCCGAACCCGAACCCGAACCCTACCCCTAACCCGAACCCTAACCCTAACCCGAACCCTAACCCTAATACTAACCCTAACCCGAAACCGAACCCTAACCATAACCCGAACGCGAACCCTAACCCGAACCCAACCCTAACCCTAAGACTAACCCTAAACCGAACCCGAACCCTAACCCTAACCCTAACCCTAACACTAACCCTAACCCTAACCCGAACCCTAACCCGAACCCGAACCCTAACCCTAATCCTAACCCTAACCCTAACCCGAAACCTAACCCTAACCCGAACCATAACACTAACCCGAACCTTAACCCTAACCCTAACCCTAACAAGAACCCTAATCTGAACCCTAACCCTAACCCTAACCGGAACCCTAACCCTAACCCTAACCCGAACCCGAACCCTAACCCCTTACCCGAATCCTAACCCTAACCCGAACGCTAACCCGAACCCTAACCCTAACCCTAACCCCGAACCCGAACCCTAACCCGAACCCGAACCCTAACCCTAACCCTAACCCGAACCTTAACCCTAACCCTAGCCCGAACCCTAACCCTAACCCTAACCCGAACCCGAACCCTAAACCTAACCCTAACCCGACACCTATCCCGAACCCTAACGCGATCCCTAACCCTAACCCTAAGCCTAACCCTAACCCTAACCCTAACCCTAACCCTACCCCTGACCCTAACCCTAATCCGAACCCTAACCCGAACACGAACCCTAACCCTAAGCCTTACCCTAACCCTAACCCTAAACCGACCCCTAACCCGAACCCTAACGCAAACCCTAAACCTAACCCTAACCCTAACCCTAACCCGAAACCTAACCCAAACACTAACCCTAACCCTAACCATAAACCGAACCCTAACCCTAACCCTAAACCTAACCCTACCCCTAACCCTACCCCTAACCCTAACCCGAACCCTAACCCGAACCCTAACCCTATCCCAAACCCGAACCATAACCCTAAACCTAACCCTAACCCGAACCCTAACCCTAACCATAACCCTAACCCTAACCTTAACCGGAACCCTAACCATAACCCTAACCCGAAACCAAACCCTAACCGTAACCCTAACCCTAACCCGAACACTAACCCTAACCCCTAACCCTAAACCTAACCCTAACCCGAACCCTAACCCTAACCCTAACCCGAACCCGAACCTAACCCGAACCCTACCCCTAACCCTAATCCGAACCCTAGCCCTAACCTTAACCCTAACCCTAACCCTAACCCGAACCTGAACCCTAACCCTAACCCTAACCCTAACCCTAACCCGAACCCTAACCCCTAACCCTAAACCTAACCCTAACCCGAAACCTAACCCTAACCCTACATCCTAAAACTAACCCTAACCCTAACCCGAACCCTAATCCTAAACCGAACCCTAACCCTAACCGGAAACTTAACCCGAACCCTAACCCTAACCCTAACCCGAACCCTACCCCTAACTGAAACCTAAACCAAACCCGAACCCTAACCTTAACACTAACCCTAAACCGAACCCGAACCCTAACCCTAACCCGAACCCGAACCCTAACCCGAACCCGAACCCTAACCCTAACACTAACCGTAAACCGAACCCGAACCCTAACCCTAAACCTAACACTAACCCTAAACCTAACCCGAACCCTAACCCGAAACCGAACCCTAACCCTAACCCTAAACTTAACCCTAACCCGAACCCTAACCCTAACCCGAACCCTAACACTAACCCGAACACTAAACCTAACCCGAACCCGAACCCTAACCCTAACCCTAACCGTAACCCTAACCCTAACCCGAACCCTAACCCTAACCCAAACCCTAACCCTAACACCAACCCTACCCTTAACCTAACCCGAACCCTAACCCTAACCCGAAACCTAACCCTAACCCTAACCCAACCCGAACCCTAACCCTAACCCTAACCCTAACCCGAACCCTTACCCGAACCCTAACCCTAACCCGCACCCTAACCCGAACACTAACCCGAACCCTAACCCGAACCCTAACCCTAACCCTAACACGAACCCTAACCGTAACCCTAACCCTAACCCGATCCCTGACCCTAATCCTAACCCTAACCTTAACACTAACCCGAAACCGAACCCTAACCCTAACCCTAACCATAACCCGAACCCGAATCCTAACCCTAACCCGAACCCTAACCCTAACACTAACCCTAACACTAACCCGAACCCTAACCCTAACCCAACCCTAACCCTAACCCGAAACCTAACCCAAACTCTAACCCTAACCCGAACCCGAAACCTAAACCTAACCCGAACCCTAACCCTAAACAGAACTCTAACACTAACACTAACGCTAACCCGAACCCGAACCCTAACCCTATCCCTAACCCAAACCCTAACCCTAACCTTAACCGGAACCCTAACCCTAAACTGAACCCGAACCCTAACCCTAACCCTAACCCTAACCATAACCCGAACCCGAACCCTAAACCTAACCCTAACCCGAACCCTAACCCTAACCCTAATCCTAACCCTAACCCGAATGGTAACCCTAACCCTAACCCCTACCCTAACCCTAACCCTAACCCGAAACCTAACCCTAACCCTAACCCTAATCCGTACCCGAACCCTAAACCGAACCCTACCCCTAACCCTAATCCGAACCCAAACCCTAACACTAACCCTAACCCTAACCCTAATCCGAACCCTAACCCTAACCGCAACCCTAACCCTAACCCTAACCCTAACCCGAACCCTAACCCGTACCCTAACCCTAACCCTAACCCGAACCCTAACCCTAACCCTAACCCTAACCCTAACCCGAACCCTAACCCTAACCTTAACCGGAACCCTAACACTAACCCTAACCCAAACCCGAACCATAACCCCTTACCCGAATCCTAACCCTAAACCGAACCCTAACCCGAACCCTAACCCTAAACCTAACGCCGAACCCGAACCCTAACCCTAACCCTAACCCGAACCCTAACCCGAACCCTAACCCTAACCCGATCCCGAACCCTAACCCTAACCCGAACCCGAACCCTAACCCTAACCCTAACCCAAACCCTAACACTAACCCGAACCCTAACCCTAACCCTAACCCTAACCCGAACCCTAACCCTAACCCTAACCCGACCCCTAACCCGAACCCTAACGCGAACCCTAACCCTAACCCTAACCCTAATCCTAACCCGAACCTTAACCCTAACCCTAACCTGAAACCTAACCCTAACCTTAACCCTAACCCTAACGCTAAACCGAACCCTAACCCTAACCCTCACCCTGCCCCGAACACTAACCCTAATCCTAACCCTAACCCGAACCCTAAACCGAACCCTAACCCTAACACTAACCCGAACCCTAACCCTAACCCGAACCTGAACCCTAACCCTAACACTAAACCGAACCCTAAACCTAACCTGAACCCTAACCCTAACCCTAACCCTAACCCGAACCCGAACCCTAACCCGAACCCTACACCTAACACTAATCCGAACCCTAACCCTAACCTTAATCTTAACCCTAACCCGAACCCGAACCCTAAACCTAACCCTAAGCCTAACCCTAACCCTAACCCGAAACCTAACCCTAACCCGAACCCTAACCCCTAACCCTAACCCTAACCCTAACCCTAACCCGAACCCTAACCCTAACCATACCTCCTAACCCTAACACTAACCCTAAACCGAACCCTAAACCTAACCCGAAACCTAACCCTAACCCGAACACTAACCCGAACCCTAACCCTAACCTGAACCCGAACCATAACCCTAACCCTAACCCGAACCCAAACGGAACCCTAACCCTAACCGTAACCCGAACACTAACCCTAACCCTAACCCGAACCCTAAACCTAACCCTAACCCCAACACTAACCCGAACCCTAACCCTAACCCTAACCCGAACCCTAACCCTAACCCTAACCCTAACCCAAACCCGAACCCTAACCCTAACCCTAACCCCTAACCCTAACCCTAACCGTAACCCGAACCCTAAACCTAACACTAACCCGAACCCGAACCCTAACCCTAACCCTAACCCCTAACCCTAACCCTAACCCTAACCCGAACCCTAACCCTAACCGTAACCCTAACCCTAACCCTAACCCTAACGCGAACCCTAACCCTAACCCTAACCCTAACCCGAACCCGAACCCTAACCCGAACCCTACCTCTAACCCTAATCCGAACCCTAACCCTAACCTTAACCCTAACCTTAAACCTATACCGAACCCGAACCCACCCTAACCCTAACCCTAACCCTAACACTAAACCGAACCCTAAACCCTAACCCTAACCCTAAACCTAACCCTAACCGAAACCCTAACACTAACACTACCTCCTAAACCTAACCCTAACCCTAACCCGAACCCTAACCCGAACCCGAACCCTAACCCTAACCCGAACCCTAACCCGAACCCTGACCCTAACCCGAACCCGAACCGTAACCCTAACCCGAACCCTAACCCGAATCCTACCCCTAACCCTAATCCGAACCCTAACCCTAACCCTAACCCTAACCCGAACCTTAACCCTAACCCGAACCCTAACCCTACCCTAACCCTAACCCTAACCCGAACCCTAACCCGAACACTAACCCTAACCCTAACCCGAAGCCTAACACTAAACCTAACCCTAACCCTAAACCGAAACCTAACCCTAACCTTAACCGGAACCCTAACCCTAACCCTAACCCGAACCCGAACCCTAACACCTTACCCGAATCCTAACCCTAACCCGAAACCTAACCCGAACCCTAACCATAACCCTAACCCCGAACCCGAACCCTAACCGTAACCCTAAACCTAACCCGAACCCAACCCTAACCAGAACCCTAAACCGAACCCTAACACGAACCCTAACCCTAAACCGAACCCTAACCCTAACCCTAACCATAACCCTAACCCTAACCCTAACCCGATCCCTAACCCTAACCATAACACTAACACTAACCCTAACCCGAACCCTAACCATAACCCTAACCCGAACCCTAACCCTAAACCGAACCCTAACCCTAACCCTAACCCTAACCCGAACCCTAACCCTAACCTCAACCGAAACCCTAACCCTAACCCTAACCCTAACCCTAACACGAACCTGAAACCTAACCACTTACCCGAATCCTAACCCTAACCCGAACCCTAACCCGAACCCTAACCCTAACCATAACCCCGAACCCGAACCCTAACCCTAACCCTAACCCTAACCCTAACCCGATCCCTAACCCTAACCATAACACTAACACTAACCCTAACCCGAACCCTAACCATAACCCTAACCCGAACCCTAACCCTAACCGTAACCCTAACCCTAACCCGAACCCAAAACCTAACCCTAACACCTAACCCTAACCCTAACCCTAACGCCAACCCTAACCCTAACCCTAACCCTAACCCGAACCCGAACCCTAACCCGAACCCTACCCCTAACCCTAATCCGAACCCTAACCCTAACCTTAACCCTAACCCTAAACCTATACCGAACCCGAACCCTAACCCTGACCCTAACCCTAACCCTAACCCTAACCCTAACACTAACCCGAACCCTGACCCCTAAACCTAACCCTAAACCTAACCCTAACCCGTACCCTAACACTAACACTACCTCCTAAACCTAACCCTAACCCTAACCCGAATCCTAACCCTAACCCGAACCCTAACCCTAACCCGAACCCTAACCCGAACCCTGACCCTAACCCGAACCCGAACCCGAACCCTACCCCTAACCCGAACCCTAACCCTAACCCGAAC
The DNA here is from genome assembly GCA_032313775.1 of Urocyon cinereoargenteus. Lineage (NCBI taxonomy): Eukaryota > Metazoa > Chordata > Mammalia > Carnivora > Canidae > Urocyon > Urocyon cinereoargenteus. The sequence continues at coordinate 211,360 of JAVLSZ010000158.1, read as the reverse complement.
CCTAACCCTAATACTAACCCTAACCCGAAACCGAACCCTAACCATAACCCGAACCCGAACCCTAACCCGAACCCAACCCTAACCCTAACACTAACCCTAAACCGAACCCGAACCCTAACCCTAACCCTAACCCTAACACTAACCCTAACCCTAACCCGAACCCTAACCCGAACCCGAACCCTAACCCTAATCCTAACCCTAACCCTAACCCGAAACCTAACCCTAACCCGAACCATAACACTAACCCGAACCCTAACCCTAACCCTAACCCTAACAAGAACCCTAATCTGAACCCTAACCCTACCCTAACCGGAACCCTAACCCTAACCCTAACCCGAACCCGAACCCTAACCCCTTACCCGAATCCTAACCCTAACCCGAACGCTAACCCGAACCCTAACCCTAACCCTAACCCCGAACCCGAACCCTAACCCGAACCCGAACCCTAACCCTAACCCTAACCCGAACCTTAACCCTAACCCTAGCCCGAACCCTAACCCTAACCCTAACCCGAACCCGAACCCTAAACCTAACCCTAACCCGACACCTATCCCGAACCCTAACGCGATCCCTAACCCTAACCCTAAGCCTAACCCTAACCCTAACCCTAACCCTAACCCTACCCCTGACCCTAACCCTAATCCGAACCCTAACCCGAACACGAACCCTAACCCTAAGCCTTACCCTAACCCTAACCCTAAACCGACCCCTAACCCGAACCCTAACGCAAACCCTAAACCTAACCCTAACCCTAACCCTAACCCGAAACCTAACCCAAACACTAACCCTAACCCTAACCATAAACCGAACCCTAACCCTAACCCTAAACCTAACCCTACCCCTAACCCTACCCCTAACCCTAACCCGAACCCTAACCCGAACCCTAACCCTATCCCAAACCCGAACCATAACCCTAAACCTAACCCTAACCCGAACCCTAACCCTAACCATAACCCTAACCCTAACCTTAACCGGAACCCTAACCATAACCCTAACCCGAAACCAAACCCTAACCGTAACCCTAACCCTAACCTGAACACTAACCCTAACCCCTAACCCTAAACCTAACCCTAACCCGAACCCTAACCCTAACCCTAACCCTAACCCGAACCCGAACCTAACCCGAACCCTACCCCTAACCCTAATCCGAACCCTAGCCCTAACCTTAACCCTAACCCTAACCCTAACCCGAACCTGAACCCTAACCCTAACCCTAACCCTAACCCTAACCCGAACCCTAACCCCTAACCCTAAACCTAACCCTAACCCGAAACCTAACCCTAACCCTACATCCTAAAACTAACCCTAACCCTAACCCGAACCCTAATCCTAAACCGAACCCTAACCCTAACCGGAAACTTAACCCGAACCCTAACCCTAACCCTAACCCGAACCCTACCCCTAACCGAAACCTAAACCAAACCCGAAACTTAACCTTAACACTAACCCTAAACCGAACCCGAACCCTAACCCTAACCCGAACCCGAACCCTAACCCGAACCCTAACCCTAACACTAACCGTAAACCGAACCCGAACCCTAACCCTAAACCTAACACTAACCCTAAACCTAACCCGAACCCTAACCCGAAACCGAACCCTAACCCTAACCCTAAACTTAACCCTAAACCGAACCCTAACCCTAACCCGAACCCTAACACTAACCCGAACACTAAACCTAACCCGAACCCGAACCCTAACCCTAACCCTAACCGGAACCCTAACCCTAACCCGAACCCTAACCCTAACCCAAACCCTAACCCTAACACCAACCCTACCCTTAACCTAACCCGAACCCTAACCCTAACCCGAAACCTAACCCTAACCCTAACCCAACCCGAACCCTAACCCTAACCCTAACCCGAACCCTTACCCGAACCCTAACCCTAACCCGCACCCTAACCCGAACCCTAACCCGAACCCTAACCCGAACCCTAACCCTAACCCTAACCCGAACCCTAACCGTAACCCTAACCCTAACCCGATCCCTGACCCTAACCCTAACCCTAACCTTAACACTAACCCGAAACCGAACCCTAAGCCTAACCCTAACCATAACCCGAACCCGAATCCTAACCCTAACCCGAACCCTAACCCTAACACTAACCCTAACACTAACCCGAACCCTAACCCTAACCCAACCCTAACCCTAACCCGAAACCTAACCCAAACTCTAACCCTAACCCGAACCCGAAACCTAAACCTAACCCGAACCCTAACCCTAAACAGAACTCTAACACTAACACTAACGCTAACCCGAACCCGAACCCTAACCCTATCCCTAACCCAAACCCTAACCCTAACCTTAACCGGAACCCTAACCCTAAACTGAACCCGAACCCTAACCCTAACCCTAACTCTAACCATAACCCGAACCCGAACCCTAAACCTAACCCTAACCCGAACCCTAACCCTAACCCTAATCCTAACCCTAACCCGAATGGTAACCCTAACCCTAACCCCTACCCTAACCCTAACCCTAACCCGAAACCTAACCCTAACCCTGACCCTAATCCGTACCCGAACCCTAACCCGAACCCTACCCCTAACCCTAATCCGAACCCAAACCCTAACACTAACCCTAACCCTAACCCTAATCCGAACCCTAACCCTAACCGCAAACCTAACCCTAACCCTAACCCTAACCCGAACCCTAACCCGTACCCTAACCCTAACCCTAACCCGAACCCTAACCCTAACCCTAACCCTAACCCGAACCCTAACCCTAACCTTAACCGGAACCCTAACACTAACCCTAACCCAAACCCGAACCATAACCCCTTACCCGAATCCTAACCCTAACCCGAACCCTAACCCGAACCCTAACCCTAACCCTAACGCCGAACCCGAACCCTAACCCTAACCCTAACCCGAACCCTAACCCGAACCCTAACCCTAACCCGATCCCGAACCCTAACCCTAACCCTAACCCGAACCCGAACCCTAACCCTAACCCTAACCCAAACCCTAACACTAACCCGAACCCTAACCCTAACCCTAACCCTAACCCGAACCCTAACCCTAACCCTAACCCGACCCCTAACCCGAACCCTAACGCGAACCCTAACCCTAACCCTAACCCTAATCCTAACCCGAACCTTAACCCTAACCCTAACCTGAAACCTAACCCTAACCTTAACCCTAACCCTAACGCTAAACCGAACCCTAACCCTAACCCTCACCCTGCCCCGAACACTAACCCTAATCCTAACCCTAACCCGAACCCTAAACCGAACCCTAACCCTAACACTAACCCGAACCCTAACCCTAACCCGAACCTGAACCCTAACCCTAACACTAAACCGAACCCTAAACCTAACCTGAACCCTAACCCTAACCCTAACCCTAACCCGAACCCGAACCCTAACCCGAACCCTACACCTAACACTAATCCGAACCCTAACCCTAACCTTAATCCTAACCCTAACCCGAACCCGAACCCTAAACCTAACCCTAAGCCTAACCCTAACCCTAACCCGAAACCTAACACTAACCCGAACCCTAACCCCTAACCCTAACCCTAACCCTAACCCTAACCCGAACCCTAACCCTAACCATACCTCCTAACCCTAACACTAACCCTAAACCGAACCCTAAACCTAACCCGAAACCTAACCCTAACCCGAACACTAACCCGAACCCTAACCCTAACCTGAACCCGAACCATAACCCTAACCCTAACCCGAACCCAAACGGAACCCTAACCCTAACCGTAACCCGAACACTAACCCTAACCCTAACCCGAACCCTAAACCTAACCCTAACCCCAACACTAACCCGAACCCTAACCCTAACCCTAACCCGAACCCTAACCCTAACCCTAACCCTAACCCTAACCCAAACCCGAACCCTAACCCTAACCCTAACCCCTAACCCTAACCCTAACCGTAACCCGAACCCTAAACCTAACACTAACCCGAACCCGAACCCTAACCCTAACCCTAACCCCTAACCCTAACCCTAACCCTAACCCTAACCCGAACCCTAACCCTAACCGTAACCCTAACCCTAACCCGAACCCAAACCCTAACCCTAACACCTAACCCTAACCCTAACCCTAACGCGAACCCTAACCCTAACCCTAACCCTAACCCGAACCCGAACCCTAACCCGAACCCTACCCCTAACCCTAATCCGAACCCTAACCCTAACCTTAACCCTAACCTTAAACCTATACCGAACCCGAACCCACCCTAACCCTAACCCTAACCCTAACCCTAACCCTAACACTAAACCGAACCCTAAACCCTAACCCTAACACTAAACCTAACCCTAACCCGAACCCTAACACTAACACTACCTCCTAAACCTAACCCTAAACCGAACCCTAACCCGAACCCGAACCCTAACCCTAACCCGAACCCTAAACCGAACCCTGACCCTAACCCGAACCCGAACCCTACCCCTAAACCGAACCCTAACCCTAACCCGAACCCTAACCCTAATACTAACCCTAACCCGAACCCGAACCCTAACCCTAACCCGAACCCGAACCCTAACCCGAACCCAACCCTAACCCTAACACTAACCCTAAACCGAACCCGAACCCTAACTCTAACCCTAACCCTAACACTAACCCTAACCCTAACCCGAAACCTAACCCAAACCCGAACCCTAACCCTAATCCTAACCCTAACCCTAACCCGAAACCTAACCCTAACCCGAACCCTAACACTAACCCGAACCCTAACCCTAACCCGAACCCGAACGCTAACCCTAACCCTAACCGGAACCCTAACCCTAACCCGAACCCTAACCCTAACCCAAACCCTAAACCTAACCCGAACCCTAACCCGAACCCTAACCGGAACCCTAACCCTAACCCGAACCCTACCCTAACCCTAACCCGAACACGAACCCTAATCCCTTACCCGAATCCTAACCCTAACCCGAACCCGAACCCTAACCCTAACCCTAACCCGAACCCTAACCCTAACCCGAACCCTGACCTAACTCTAACCCTAACCCGAACCCTAACCCGAACCCTAACCCTAACCCTAACCCTAAACCTAACCCTAACCTGAACCGTAACCGTAACCATAACCCTAACCCTAACCCTAACACGAACCCTAACCCGAACCCTAACGCGAACCCTAACCCTAACCCTAACCCTAATCCTAACCCGAACCTTAACCCTAACCCTAACCTGAAACCTAACCCTAACCTTAACCCTAACCCTAACGCTAAACCGAACCCTAACCCTAACCCTCACCCTGCCCCGAACACTAACCCTAATCCTAACCCTAACCCGAACCCTAAACCGAACCCTAACCCTAACACTAACCCGAACCCTAACCCTAACCCGAACCTGAACCCTAACCCTAACACTAAACCGAACCCTAAACCTAACCTGAACCCTAACCCTAACCCTAACCCTAACCCGAACCCGAACCCTAACCCGAACCCTACACCTAACACTAATCCGAACCCTAACCCTAACCTTAATCCTAACCCTAACCCGAACCCGAACCCTAAACCTAACCCTAAGCCTAACCCTAACCCTAACCCGAAACCTAACCCTAACCCGAACCCTAACCCCTAACCCTAACCCTAACCCTAACCCGAACCCTAACCCTAACCATACCTCCTAACCCTAACACTAACCCTAAACCGAACCCTAAACCTAACCCGAAACCTAACCCTAACCCGAACACTAACCCGAACCCTAACCCTAACCTGAACCCGAACCATAACCCTAACCCTAACCCGAACCCAAACGGAACCCTAACCCTAACCGTAACCCGAACACTAACCCTAACCCTAACCCGAACCCTAAACCTAACCCTAACCCCAACACTAACCCGAACCCTAACCCTAACCCTAACCCGAACCCTAACCCTAACCCTAACCCTAACCCTAACCCTAACCCTAACCCAAACCCGAACCCTAACCCTAACCCTAACCCCTAAACCTAACCCTAACCGTAACCCGAACCCTAAACCTAACACTAACCCGAACCCGAACCCTAACCCTAACCCTAACCCCTAACCCTAACCCTAACCCTAACCCTAACCCGAACCCTAACCCTAACCGTAACCCTAACCCTAACCCGAACCCAAACCCTAACCCTAACACCTAACCCTAACCCTAACCCTAACGCGAACCCTAACCCTAACCCTAACCCTAACCCGAACCCGAACCCTAACCCGAACCCTACCCCTAACCCTAATCCGAACCCTAACCCTAACCTTAACCCTAACCTTAAACCTATACCGAACCCGAACCCACCCTAACCCTAACCCTAACCCTAACCCTAACCCTAACACTAAACCGAACCCTAAACCCTAACCCTAACACTAAACCTAACCCTAACCCGAACCCTAACACTAACACTACCTCCTAAACCTAACCCTAACCCGAACCCTAACCCGAACCCGAACCCTAACCCTAACCCGAACCCTAACCCGAACCCTGACCCTAACCCGAACCCGAACCCTACCCCTAAACCGAACCCTAACCCTAACCCGAACCCTAACCCTAATACTAACCCTAACCCGAACCCGAACCCTAACCCTAACCCGAACCCGAACCCTAACCCGAACCCAACACTAACCCTAACACTAACCCTAAACCGAACCCGAACCCTAACTCTAACCCTAACCCTAACACTAACCCTAACCCTAACCCGAAACCTAACCCAAACCCGAACCCTAACCCTAATCCTAACCCTAACCCTAACCCGAAACCTAACCCTAACCCGAACCCTAACACTAACCCGAACCCTAACCCTAACCCGAACCCGAACGCTAACCCTAACCCTAACCGGAACCCTAACCCTAACCCGAACCCTAACCCTAACCCAAACCCTAAACCTAACCCGAACCCTAACCCGAACCCTAACCGGAACCCTAACCCTAACCCGAACCCTACCCTAACCCTAACCCAAACACGAACCCTAATCCCTTACCCGAATCCTAACCCTAACCCGAACCCGAACCCTAACCCTAACCCTAACCCGAACCCTAACCCTAACCCGAACCCTGACCTAACTCTAACCCTAACCCGAAAACTAACCCGAACCCTAACCCTAACCCTAACCCTAAACCTAACCCTAACCTGAACCGTAACCGTAACCATAACCCTAACCCTAACCCTAACACGAACCCTAACCCGAACCCTAACCCTAACCCGAACCCGAACCCTAACCCCTTACCCGAAACCTAACCCTAACCCGAACCCTAACACGAACCCTAACCCTAACCCTAACCCCGAACCCGAAACCTAACCCGAACCCGAACCCTAACCCTAACCCGAACCCGAAACTTAACCCTAACCCTAGCCCGAACCCTAACCCTAACCCTAACCCGAACCCGAACCCTAAACCTAACCCTAACCCGACACATATCCCGAACCCTAACGCGAACCCTAACCCTAAGCCTAACCCTAACCTAACCCTAACCCTACCCCTGACCCTAACCCTAACCCGAACCCTAACCCGAACACGAACCCTAACCCTAACCCTAACCCTAACCCTAACCCTAACCCGAACCCTAACCCTAACCTGAACCCTAACACTAACCCGAACCCTAACCCTAACCCGATCCCGAACCCTAACACTAACCCTAACCGGAACCATAACCCTAACCCGAACCCTAACCCTAACCCAAACCCTAACCCTAACCCGAACCCTAAAACTAACCCTAACCCGAAATCTAACCCTAACCCGAACCCTAACCCTAACCCTAACCCGAACCCGAAACCTAAACCTAACCCTAACCCGAACCCGAACCCTAACCCTAACCCGAACCCTAACACTAACCCGAACCCTAACCCTAACCCGAACCCGAACCCTAACACTAACCCTAACCAGAACCCTAACCCAAACCCTGACCCGAACCCGAACCCTAACAACCTTACCCGAATCCTAAACCTAACCCGAACCCTAACCCGAACCCTAACCCTAACCCTAACCCTAACCCCGAACCCGAACCCTAACACTAAACCTAACCCTAAGCCTAACCCGAACCCTAATCCGAACCCGAACCCTAACCCTAACCCGAAACCGAACCCTAACCCTAACCCTAACCCTCACCCGAACCCGAACCGTAACCCTACCCCGAACCCTAACCCGAATCCTACACCTAACCCTAATCTGAACCCTAACCCTAAACCTAACCCTAACCCTAACTCGAACCTTAACCCTAACCCGAACCCTAACCCTAACACTAACCCTAACCCTAACCCGAACCCTAACCCGAACACTAACCCTAACCCTAACCCGAACCCTAACCCTAAAACTAACCCTAACCCTAAACCGAACCCTAACCCTAACCTTAACCGGAACCCTAACCCTAACCCTAACCGGAATCCGAACCCTAAACCCTTACCCGAATCCTAACCCTAACCCGAACCCTAACCCGAACCCTAACCATAACCCTAACCCCGAACCCGAACCCTAACCCTAACCCTAACCCGAACCCTTACCCTAAACCGAACCCGAACCCTAACCCTAACACTAACCCGAACCCTAACCCTAACCTGAACCCTAACCCGAACCCGAACCCTAACCCTAACTCTAAACCTAACCCTAACCCGAACCCTTACCAGAACCCTAACCCTAACCCGAACCCTAACCCGAACCGTAACCCGAACCCTAACCCGAACCCTAATCCGAACCCTAACCCGAACCCTAACCCTACCCTAACCCGAACCCTAACCGTAACCCTAACCCTAACCCGAACCCTGAACCTAACCCTAACCCTAACCCTAACACTAACCCGAAACCGAAACCTAACCCTAACCCTAACCGTAACCCGAAACCGAATCCTAACCCTAACCTGAACCCTAACCCTAACACTAACCCTAACACTAACCCGAACCCTAACCCTAACCCGAACCCTAACCCTATCCCGAAACCTAACCCAAACTCTAACCCTAACCCGAACCCGAAACCTAAACCTAACCCGAACCCTAACCCTAACCAGAACTCTAACACTAACACTAACGCTAACCCGAACCCGAAACCTAACCCTAACCCTAACCCAAACCCTAACCCTAACATTAACCGGAACCCTAACCCTAACCTGAACCCGAACCCTAACCCTAACCCTAACCCGAACCCTAACGCTAACCCGAACCCTAACTCTAACCCTAACCCGAACTCTAACCCTAACCCTAACCCTAACCCTAACCCTAACCCTAACCCGAACCCTAAACCTAACCCTAACCCGAACCCTAACCCTAAACCTAATCCTAACCCTAACCCGAATGGTAACCCTAACCCTAACCCCTAAACCTAACCCTAACCCTAACCCTAACCCGAACCCTAACCCTAACCCTAACCCTAACCCGTACCCGAACCCTAACCCGAACCCTACACCTAACCCTAATCCGAACCCAAACCCTAACCCTAACCCTAACCCTAACCCGAACCCTAACCCTAACCGCAACACTAACCCTAACCCTAACCCTAACCCTAACCCGAACCCTAACCCGTACCCTAACCCTAACCCTAACCCGAACACTAACCCTAACCCTAACCCTAACCCGAACCCTAACCCTAACCTTAACCGGAACCCTAACACTAACCCTAACCCAAACCCGAACCATAACACCTTACCCGAATCCTAACCCTAAACCGAACCCTAACCCGAACCCTAACCCTAACCCTAACGCCGAACCCGAACCCTAACCCTAACCCTAACCCGAACCCTAACCCGAACCCTAACCCTAACCCGATCCCGAACCCTAACCCTAACCCGAACCCGAACCCTAACACTAACCCTAAACCAAACCCTAACACTAACCCGAACCCTAACCCTAACCCTAACCCTAACCCGAACCCTAACCCTAACCCTAACCCGACCCCTAACCCGAACCCTAACGCGAACCCTAACCCTAACCCTAACCCTAACCTTAATCCTAACCCTAACCCTAACCCGAACCCGAACCCTAAACCTAACCCTAAGCCTAACCCTAACCCTAACCCGAAACCTAACCCTAACCCGAACCCTAACCCCTAACCCTAACCCTAACCCTAACCCTAACCCGAACCCTAACCCTAACCATACCTCCTAACCCTAAACTAACCCTAAACCGAACCATAAACCTAACCCGAAACCTAACCCTAACCCGAACACTAACCCGAACCCTAACCCTAACCTGAACCCGAACCATAACCCTAAACCTAACCCGAACCCAAACGGAACCCTAACCCTAACCGTAACCCGAACACTAACCCTAACCCTAACCCGAACCCTAAACCTACCCTAACTCCAACACTAACCCGAACCCTAACCCTAACCCTCACCCGAACCCTAACCCTAACCCTAACCCAAACCCGAACCCTAACCCTAACCCTAACCCCTAACCCTAACCCTAACCGTAACCCGAACCCTAAACCTAACACTAACCCGAACCCGAACCCTAACCCTAACCCTAACCCCTAACCCTAACCCTAACCCTAACCCTAACCCGAACCCTAACCCTAACCGTAACCCTAACCCTAACCCTAACGCTAACGCGAACCCTAACCCTAACCCTAACCCTAACCCGAACCCGAACCCTAACCCGAACCCTACCCCTAACCCTAATCCGAACCCTAACCCTAACCTTAACCCTAACCTTAAACCTATACCGAACCCGAACCCACCCTAACCCTAACCCTAACCCTAACCCTAACCCTAACACTAAACCGAACCCTAAACCCTAACCCTAACCCTAAACCTAACCCTAACCCGAACCCTAACACTAACACTACCTCCTAAACCTAACCCTAACCCTAACCCGAACCCTAACCCGAACCCGAACCCTAACCCTAACCCGAACCCTAACCCGAACCCTGACCCTAACCCGAACCCGAACCGTAACCCTAACCCGAACCCTAACCCGAATCCTACCCCTAACCCTAATCCGAACCCTAACCCTAACCCGAACCCTAACCCGAACCTTAACCCTAACCCGAACCCTAACCCTAACCCTAACCCTAACCCTATCCCGAACCCTAACCCGAACACTAACCCTAACCCTAACCCGAACCCTAACACTAAACCTAACCCTAACCCTAAACCGAACCCTAACCCTAACCTTAACCGGAACCCTAACCCTAACCCTAACCCGAACCCGAACCCTAACCCCTTCACCGAATTCTAACCCTAACCCGAAACCTAACCCGAACCCTAACCATAACCCTAACACCGAACCCGAACCCTAACCGTAACCCTAAACCTAACCCGAACCCAACCCTAACCAGAACCCTAAACCGAACCCTAACACGAACCCTAACCCTAAACCGAACCCTAACCCTAACCCTAACCATAACCCTAACCCTAACCCTAACCCGATCCCTAACCCTAACCATAACACTAACACTAACCCTAACCCGAACCCTAACCATAACCCTAACCCGAACCCTAACCCTAAAACGAACCCTAACCCTAACCCTAACCCTAACCCGAACCCTAACCCTAACCTCAACCGAAACCCTAACCCTAACCCTAACCCTAACCCTAACACGAACCTGAAACCTAACCACTTACCCGAATCCTAACCCTAACCCGAACCCTAACCCGAACCCTAACCCTAACCATAACCCCGAACCCGAACCCTAACCCTAACCCTAACCCTAACCCTAACCCGATCCCTAACCCTAACCATAACACTAACACTAACCCTAACCCGAACCCTAACCATAACCCTAACCCGAACCCTAACCCTAACCGTAACCCTAACCCTAACCCGAACCCAAACCCTAACCCTAACACCTAACCCTAACCCTAACCCTAACGCCAACCCTAACCCTAACCCTAACCCTAACCCGAACCCGAACCCTAACCCGAACCCTACCCCTAACCCTAATCCGAACCCTAACCCTAACCTTAACCCTAACCCTAAACCTATACCGAACCCGAACCCTAACCCTAACCCTAACCCTAACCCTAACCCTAACCCTAACACTAACCCGAACCCTGACCCCTAAACCTAACCCTAAAACTAACCCTAACCCGTACCCTAACACTAACACTACCTCCTAAACCTAACCCTAACCCTAACCCGAATCCTAACCCTAACCTGAACCCTAACCCTAACCCGAACCCTAACCCGAACCCTGACCCTAACCCGAACCCGAACCCGAACCCTACCCCTAACCCGAACCCTAACCCTAACCCGAACCCTAACCCTAATACTAACCCTAACCCGAAACCGAACCCTAACCATAACCCGAACCCGAACCCTAACCCGAACCCAACCCTAACCCTAAGACTAACCCTAAACCGAACCCGAACCCTAACCCTAACCCTAACCCTAACACTAACCCTAACCCTAACCCGAACCCTAACCCGAACCCGAACCCTAACCCTAATCCTAACCCTAACCCTAACCCGAAACCTAACCCTAACCCGAACCATAACACTAACCCGAACCCTAACCCTAACCCTAACCCTAACAAGAACCCTAATCTGAACCCTAACCCAAACCCTAACCGGAACCCTAACCCTAACCCTAACCCGAACCCGAACCCTAACCCCTTATCCGAATCCTAACCCTAACCCGAACGCTAACCCGAACCCTAACCCTAACTCTAACCCCGAACCCGAACCCTAACCCGAACCCGAACCCTAACCCTAACCCTAACCCGAACCTTAACCCTAACCCTAGCCCCAACCCTAACCCTAACCCTAACCCGAACCCGAACCCTAAACCTAACCCTAACCCGACACCTATCCCGAACCCTAACGCGATCCCTAACCCTAACCCTAAGCCTAACCCTAACCCTAACCCTAACCCTAACCCTACCCCTGACCCTAACCCTAATCCGAACCCTAACCCGAACACGAACCCTAACCCTAAGCCTTACCCTAACCCTAACCCTAAACCGACCCCTAACCCGAACCCTAACGCAAACCCTAAACCTAACCCTAACCCTAACCCTAACCCGAAACCTAACCCAAACACTAACCCTAACCCTAACCATAAACCGAACCCTAACCCTAACCCTAAACCTAACCCTACCCCTAACCCTACCCCTAACCCTAACCCGAACCCTAACCCGAACCCTAACCCTATCCCAAACCCGAACCATAACCCTAAACCTAACCCTAACCCGAACCCTAACCCTAACCATAACCCTAACCCTAACCTTAACCGGAACCCTAACCATAACCCTAACCCGAAACCAAACCCTAACCGTAACCCTAACCCTAACCCGAACACTAACCCTAACCCCTAACCCTAAACCTAACCCTAACCCGAACCCTAACCCTAACCCTAACCCTAACCCGAACCCGAACCTAACCCGAACCCTACCCCTAACCCTAATCCGAACCCTAGCCCTAACCTTAACCCTAACCCTAACCCTAACCCGAACCTGAACCCTAACCCTAACCCTAACCCTAACCCGAACCCTAACCCCTAACCCTAAACCTAACCCTAACCCGAAACCTAACCCTAACCCTACATCCTAAAACTAACCCTAACCCTAACCCGAACCCTAATCCTAAACCGAACCCTAACCCTAACCGGAAACTTAACCCGAACCCTAACCCTAACCCTAACCCGAACCCTACCCCTAACCGAAACCTAAACCAAACCCGAACCCTAACCTTAACACTAACCCTAAACCGAACCCGAACCCTAACCCTAACCCGAACCCGAACCCTAACCCGAACCCGAACCCTAACCCTAACACTAACCGTAAACCGAACCCGAACCCTAACCCTAAACCTAACACTAACCCTAAACCTAACCCGAACCCTAACCCGAAACCGAACCCTAACCCTAACCCTAAACTTAACCCTAACCCGAACCCTAACCCTAACCCGAACCCGAACACTAACCCGAACACTAAACCTAACCCGAACCCGAACCCTAACCCTAACCCTAACCGGAACCCTAACCCTAACCCGAACCCTAACCCTAACCCAAACCCTAACCCTAACACCAACCCTACCCTTAACCTAACCCGACCCTAACCCTAACCCGAAACCTAACCCTAACCCTAACCCAACCCGAACCCTAACCCTAACCCTAACCCTAACCCGAACCCTTACCCGAACCCTAACCCTAACCCGCACCCTAACCCGAACCCTAACCCGAAACCTAACCCGAACCCTAACCCTAACCCTAACCCGAACCCTAACCGTAACCCTAACCCTAACCCGATCCCTGACCCTAACCCTAACCCTAACCTTAACACTAACCCGAAACCGAACCCTAACCCTAACCCTAACCATAACCCGAACCCGAATCCTAACCCTAACCCGAACCCTAACCCTAACACTAACCCTAACACTAACCCGAACCCTAACCCTAACCCAACCCTAACCCTAACCCGAAACCTAACCCAAACTCTAACCCTAACCCGAACCCGAAACCTAAACCTAACCCGAACCCTAACCCTAAACAGAACTCTAACACTAACACTAACGCTAACCCGAACCCGAACCCTACCCTATCCCTAACCCAAACCCTAACCCTAACCTTAACCGGAACCCTAACCCTAAACTGAACCCGAACCCTAACCCTAACCCTAACCCTAACCATAACCCGAACCCGAACCCTAAACCTAACCCTAACCCGAACCCTAACCCTAACCCTAATCCTAACCCTAACCCAAATGGTAACCCTAACCCTAACCCCTACCCTAACCCTAACCCTAACCCGAAACCTAACCCTAACCCTAACCCTAATCCGTACCCGAACCCTAACCCGAACCCTACCCCTAACCCTAATCCGAACCCAAACCCTAACACTAACCCTAACCCTAACCCTAATCCGAACCCTAACCCTAACCGCAAACCTAACCCTAACCCTAACCCTAACCCGAACCCTAACCCGTACCCTAACCCGAACCCTAACCCGAACCCTAACCCTAACCCTAACCCTAACCCGAACCCTAACCCTAACCTTAACCGGAACCCTAACACTAACCCTAACCCAAACCCGAACCATAACCCCTTACCCGAATCCTAACCCTAACCCGAACCCTAACCCGAACCCTAACCCTAACCCTAACGCCGAACCCGAACCCTAACCCTAACCCTAACCCGAACCCTAACCCGAACCCTAACCCTAACCCGATCCCGAACCCTAACCCTAACCCGAACCCGAACCCTAACCCTAACCCTAACCCAAACCCTAACACTAACCCGAACCCTAACGCTAACCCTAACCCTAACCCGAACCCTAACCCTAACCCTAACCCGACCCCTAACCCGAACCCTAACGCGAACCCTAACCCTAACCCTAACCCTAATCCTAACCCGAACCTTAACCCTAACCCTAACCTGAAACCTAACCCTAACCTTAACCCTAACCCTAACGCTAAACCGAACCCTAACCCTAACCCTCACCCTGCCCCGAACACTAACCCTAATCCTAACCCTAACCCGAACCCTAAACCGAACCCTAACCCTAACACTAACCCGAACCCTAACCCTAACCCGAACCTGAACCCTAACCCTAACACTAAACCGAACCCTAAACCTAACCTGAACCCTAACCCTAACCCTAACCCTAACCCGAACCCGAACCCTAACCCGAACCCTACACCTAACACTAATCCGAACCCTAACCCTAACCTTAATCCTAACCCTAACCCGAACCCGAACCCTAAACCTAACCCTAAGCCTAACCCTAACCCTAACCCTAACCCTAACCCTAACCCGAACCCTAACCCTAAACATACCTCCTAACCCTAACACTAACCCTAAACCGAACCCTAAACCTAACCCGAAACATAACCCTAACCCGAACACTAACCCGAACCCTAACCCTAACCTGAACCCGAACCATAACCCTAACCCTAACCCGAACCCAAACGGATCCCTAACCCTAACCGTAACCCGAACACTAACCCTAACCCTAACCCGAACCCTAAACCTAACCCTAACCCCAACACTAACCCGAACCCTAACCCTAACCCTAACCCGAACCCTAACCCTAACCCTAACCCTAACCCTAACCCAAACCCGAACCCTAACCCTAACCCTAACCCCTAACCCTAACCCTAACCGTAACCCGAACCCTAAACCTAACACTAACCCGAACCCGAACCCTAACCCTAACCCTAACCCCTAACCCTAACCCTAACCCTAACCCTAACCCTAACCCGAACCCTAACCCTAACCGTAACCCTAACCCTAACCCGAACCCAAACCCTAACCCTAACACCTAACCCTAACCCTAACCCTAACGCGAACCCTAACCCTAACCCTAACCCTAACCCGAACCCGAACCCTAACCCGAACCCTACCCCTAACCCTAATCCGAACCCTAACCCTAACCTTAACCCTAACCTTAAACCTATACCGAACCCGAACCCACCCTAACACTAACCCTAACCCTAACCCTAACCCTAACACTAAACCGAACCCTAAACCCTAACCCTAACACTAAACCTAACCCTAACCCGAACCCTAACACTAACACTACCTCCTAAACCTAACCCTAACCCGAACCCTAACCCGAACCCGAACCCTAACCCTAACCCGAACCCTAACCCGAACCCTGACCCTAACCCGAACCCGAACCCTACCCCTAACCCGAACCCTAACCCTAACCCGAACCCTAACCCTAATACTAACCCTAACCCGAACCCGAACCCTAACCCTAACCCGAACCCGAACCCTAACCCGAACCCAACCCTAACCCTAACACTAACCCTAAACCGAACCCGAACCCTAACTCTAACCCTAACCCTAACCCTAACCCTAACCCGAAACCTAACCCTAACCCGAACCCTAACACTAACCCGAACCCTAACCCTAACCCGAACCCGAACGCTAACCCTAACCCTAACCGGAACCCTAACCCTAACCCGAACCCTAACCCTAACCCAAACCCTAAACCTAACCCGAACCCTAACCCGAACCCTAACCGGAACCCTAACCCTAACCCGAACCCTACCCTAACCCTAACCCGAACACGAACCCTAATCCCTTACCCGAATCCTAACCCTAACCCGAACCCGAACCCTAACCCTAACCCTAACCCGAACCCTAACCCTAACCCGAACCCTGACCTAACTCTAACCCTAACCCGAACCCTAACCCTAACCCTAACCCGACACCTAACCCGAACCCTAACGTGAACCCTAACCCTAACCCTAACCCTATCCCTAACCCGAACTTTAACCCTAACCCTACCCCGAAACTTAACCCTAACCCTAACCCTAACCCTATACCTAACCCGAACCCTAACCCTAACACTAACCCGAACCCGAACCCTAACCCTAACCCTAACCCTAACAAGAACCCGAATCTGAACCCTAACCCTAACCCTAACCCGAAACCTAACCCTAACCCTAACCCTAACCCGAACCCTAAACCTAACCCTAACCCGAACCCTAACCCGAACCCTAACCCTAACCCTAACCCTAACCCTAACCCGAACCCTAACCCGAACCCGAACCCTAACCCTAACCCTAACCCTAAACCTAACCCTAACCTGAACCCTAACCGTAACCATAACCCTAACCCTAACCCTAACACGAACCCTAACCCTAACCCTAACCCGAACCCTAACCCGAACCCTAACCCTAACCCTAACCCTAAACCTAACCCTAACCTGAACCGTAACCGTAACCATAACCCTAACCCTAACCCTAACACGAACCCTAACCCGAACCCTAACCCGAACCCGAACCCGAACCCTAACCCCTTACCCGAAACCTAACCCTAACCCGAAACCTAACACGAACCCTAACCCTAACCCTAACCCCGAACCCGAAACCTAACCCGAACCCGAACCCTAACCCTAACCCGAACCCGAACCTTAACCCTAACCCTAGCCCGAACCCTAACCCTAACCCTAACCCGAACCCGAACCCTAAACCTAACCCTAACCCGACACATATCCTGAACCCTAACGCGAACCCTAACCCTAAGCCTAACCCTAACCTAACCCTAACCCTACCCCTGACCCTAACCCTAACCCGAACCCTAACCCGAACACGAACCCTAACCCTAACCCTAACCCTAACCCTAACCCTAACCCGAACCCTAACCCTAACCTGAACCCTAACACTAACCCGAACCCTAACCCTAACCCGATCCCGAACCCTAACACTAACCCTAACCCTAACCCGAACCCTAAAACTAACCCTAACCCGAAATCTAACCCTAACCCGAACCCTAACCCTAACCCTAACCCGAACCCGAAACCTAAACCTAACCCTAACCCGAACCCGAACCCTAACCCTAACCCGAACCCTAACACTAACCCGAACCCTAACCCTAACCCGAACCCGAACCCTAACACTAACCCTAACCAGAACCCTAACCCAAACCCTAACCCGAACCCGAACCCTAACAACCTTACCCGAATCCTAAACCTAACCCGAAGCCTAACCCGAACCCTAACCCTAACCCTAACCCTAACCCCGAACCCGAACCCTAACACTAAACCTAACCCTAAGCCTAACCCGAACCCTAATCCGAACCCGAACCCTAACCCTAACCGGAAACCGAACCCTAAGCCTAACCCTAACCCTCACCCGAACCCGAACCGTAACCCTACCCCGAACCCTAACCCGAATCCTACACCTAACCCTAATCTGAACCCTAACCCTAAACCTAACCCTAACCCTAACTCGAACCTTAACCCTAACCCGAACCCTAACCCTAACACTAACCCTAACCCTAACCCGAACCCTAACCCGAACACTAACCCTAACCCTAACCCGAACCCTAACCCTAAAACTAACCCTAACCCTAAACCGAAACCTAACCCTAACCTTAACCGGAACCCTAACCCTAAC
Source organism: Urocyon cinereoargenteus (assembly GCA_032313775.1). Taxonomy (NCBI): domain Eukaryota; kingdom Metazoa; phylum Chordata; class Mammalia; order Carnivora; family Canidae; genus Urocyon; species Urocyon cinereoargenteus. Next base: position 192,665 of record JAVLSZ010000158.1, on the reverse strand, counting down.
CCTAACCGGAATCCGAACCCTAACCCCTTACCCGAATCCTAACCCTAACCCGAACCCTAACCCGAACCCTAACCATAACCCTAACCCCGAACCCGAACCCTAACCCTAACCCTAACCAGAACCCTAAACCGAACCCTAACCCTAACCCGAACCCTTACCCTAAACCGAACCCGAACCCTAACCCTAACACTAACCCGAACCCTAACCCTAACCTGAACCCTAACCCGAACCCTAACCCTAACCCTAACCCTAACCCTAACCCGAACCCTTACCCGAACCCTAACCCTAACCCGAACCCTAACCCTAACCCTAACCCGAACCCTAACCCAAACCCTAACCCTAACCCGAACCCTTACCCTAAACCGAACCCGAACCCTAACCCTAACACTAACCCGAACCCTAACCCTAACTTGAACCCTAACCCGAACCCGAACCCTAACCCTAACCCTAAACCTAACCCTAACCCGAACCCTTACCAGAACACTAACCCTAACCCGAACCCTAACCCGAACCCTAACCCGAACCCTAACCCGAACCCTAACCCTAACCCGAACCCGAACCCTAACCCCTTACCCGAAACCTAACCCTAACCCGAAACCTAACACGAACCCTAACCCTAACCCTAACCCCGAACCCGAAACCTAACCCGAACCCGAACCCTAACCCTAACCCGAACCCGAACCTTAACCCTAACCCTAGCCCGAACCCTAACCCTAACCCTAACCCGAACCCGAAACCTAAACCTAACCCTAACCCGACACATATCCCGAACCCTAACGCGAACCCTAACCCTAAGCCTAACCCTAACCTAACCCTAACCCTACCCCTGACCCTAACCCTAACCCGAACCCTAACCCGAACACGAACCCTAACCCTAACCCTAACCCTAACCCTAACCCGAACCCTAACCCTAACCTGAACCCTAACACTAACCCGAACCCTAACCCTAACCCGATCCCGAACCCTAACACTAACCCTAACCGGAACCATAACCCTAACCCGAACCCTAACCCTAACCCAAACCCTAACCCTAACCCGAACCCTAAAACTACCCCTAACCCGAAATCTAACCCTAACCCGAACCCTAACCCTAACCCTAACCCGAACCCGAAACCTAAACCTAACCCTAACCCGAACCCGAACCCTAACCCTAACCCGAACCCTAACACTAACCCGAACCCTAACCCTAACCCGAACCCGAACCCTAACACTAACCCTAACCAGAACCCTAACCCAAACCCTAACCCGAACCCGAACCCTAACAACCTTACCCGAATCCTAAACCTAACCCGAAGCCTAACCCGAACCCTAACCCTAACCCTAACCCTAACCCCGAACCCGAACCCTAACACTAAACCTAACCCTAAGCCTAACCCGAACCCTAATCCGAACCCGAACCCTAACCCTAACCCGAAACCGAACCCTAACCCTAACCCTAACCCTCACCCGAACCCGTACCGTAACCCTACCCCGAACCCTAACCCGAATCCTACACCTAACCCTAATCTGAACCCTAACCCTAAACCTAACCCTAACCCTAACTCGAACCTTAACCCTAACCCGAACCCTAACCCTAACACTAACCCTAACCCTAACCCGAACCCTAACCCGAACACTAACCCTAACCCTAACCCGAACCCTAACCCTAAAACTAACCCTAACCCTAAACCGAACCCTAACCCTAACCTTAACCGGAACCCTAACCCTAACCCTAACCGGAATCCGAACCCTAACCCCTTACCCGAATCCTAACCCTAACCCGAACCCTAACCCGAACCCTAACCATAACCCTAACCCCGAACCCGAACCCTAACCCTAACCCTAAACCGAACCCTAACCCTAACCCGAACCCTTACCCTAAACCGAACCCGAACCCTAACCCTAACACTAACCCGAACCCTAACCCTAACCTGAACCCTAACCCGAACCCGAACCCTAACCCTAACCCTAAACCTAACCCTAACCCGAACCCTTACCAGAACCCTAACCCTAACCCGAACCCTAACCCGAACCCTAACCCGAACCCTAACCCGAACCCTAATCCGAACCCGAACCCGAACCCTAACCCCTTACCCGAAACCTAACCCTAACCCGAAACCTAACACGAACCCTAACCCTAACCCTAACCCCGAACCCGAAACCTAACCCGAACCCGAACCCTAACCCTAACCCGAACCCGAACCTTAACCCTAACCCTAGCCCGAACCCTAACCCTAACCCTAACCCGAACCCGAACCCTAAACCTAACCCTAACCCGACACATATCCCGAACCCTAACGCGAACCCTAACCCTAAGCCTAACCCTAACCTAACCCTAACCCTACCCCTGACCCTAACCCTAACCCGAACCCTAACCCGAACACGAACCCTAACCCTAACCCTAACCCTAACCCTAACCCGAACCCTAACCCTAACCTGAACCCTAACACTAACCCGAACCCTAACCCTAACCCGATCCCGAACCCTAACACTAACCCTAACCGGAACCATAACCCTAACCCGAACCCTAACCCTAACCCAAACCCTAACCCTAACCCGAACCCTAAAACTAACCCTAACCCGAAATCTAACCCTAACCCGAACCCTAACCCTAACCCTAACCCGAACCCGAAACCTAAACCTAACCCTAACCCGAACCCGAACCCTAACCCTAACCCGAACCCTAACACTAACCCGAACCCTAACCCTAACCCGAACCCGAACCCTAACACTAACCCTAACCAGAACCCTAAACCAAACCCTAACCCGAACCCGAACCCTAACAACCTTACCCGAATCCTAAACCTAACCCGAAGCCTAACCCGAACCCTAACCCTAACCCTAACCCTAACCCCGAACCCGAACCCTAACACTAAACCTAACCCTAAGCCTAACCCGAACCCTAATCCGAACCCGAACCCTAAACCTAACCCGAAACCGAACCCTAACCCTAACCCTAACCCTCACCCGAACCCGAACCGTAACCCTACCCCGAACCCTAACCCGAATCCTACACCTAACCCTAATCTGAACCCTAACCCTAAACCTAACCCTAACCCTAACTCGAACCTTAACCCTAACCCGAACCCTAACCCTAACACTAACCCTAACCCTAACCCGAACCCTAACCCGAACACTAACCCTAACCCTAACCCGAACCCTAACCCTAAAACTAACCCTAACCCTAAACCGAAACCTAACCCTAACCTTAACCGGAACCCTAACCCTAACCCTAACCGGAATCCGAACCCTAACCCCTTACCCGAATCCTAACCCTAACCCGAACCCTAACCCGAACCCTAACCATAACCCTAACCCCGAACCCGAACCCTAACCGTAACCCTAACCCGAACCCTAAACCGAACCCTAACCCTAACCCGAACCCTTACCCTAAACCGAACCCGAACCCTAACCCTAACACTAACCCGAACCCTAACCCTAACCTGAACCCTAACCCGAACCCGAACCCTAACCCTAACCCTAACCCTAACCCTAACCCGAACCCTTACCCGAACCCTAACCCTAACCCGAACCCTAACCCAAACCCTAACCCGAACCCTAACCCGAACCCTAACCCTAACACGAACCCTTACCCTAAACCGAACCCGAACCCTAACCCTAACACTAACCCGAACCCGAACCCTAACCTGAACCCTAACCCGAACCCGAACCCTAACCCTAACCCTAAACCTAACCCTAACCCGAACCCTTACCAGAACCCTAACCCTAACCCGAACCCTAACCCGAACCCTAACCCGAACCCTAACCCGAACCCTAACCCTAACCCGAACCCGAACCCTAACCCCTTACCCGAAACCTAACCCTAACCCGAAACCTAACACGAACCCTAACCCTAACCCTAACCCCGAACCCGAAACCTAACCCGAACCCGAACCCTAACCCTAACCCGAACCCGAACCTTAACCCTAACCCTAGCCCGAACCCTAACCCTAACCCTAACCCGAACCCGAAACCTAAACCTAACCCTAACCCGACACATATCCCGAACCCTAACGCGAACCCTAACCCTAAGCCTAACCCTAACCTAACCCTAACCCTACCCCTGACCCTAACCCTAACCCGAACCCTAACCCGAACACGAACCCTAACCCTAACCCTAACCCTAACCCTAACCCTAACCCGAACCCTAACCCTAACCTGAACCCTAACACTAACCCGAACCCTAACCCTAACCCGATCCCGAACCCTAACACTAACCCTAACCCTAACCCGAACCCTAAAACTAACCCTAACCCGAAATCTAACCCTAACCCGAACCCTAACCCTAACCCTAACCCGAACCCGAAACCTAAACCTAACCCTAACCCGAACCCGAACCCTAACCCTAACCCGAACCCTAACACTAACCCGAACCCTAACCCTAACCCGAACCCGAACCCTAACACTAACCCTAACCAGAACCCTAACCCAAACCCTAACCCGAACCCGAACCCTAACAACCTTACCCGAATCCTAAACCTAACCCGAAGCCTAACCCGAACCCTAACCCTAACCCTAACCCTAACCCCGAACCCGAACCCTAACACTAAACCTAACCCTAAGCCTAACCCGAACCCTAATCCGAACCCGAACCCTAACCCTAACCCGAAACCGAACCCTAACCCTAACCCTAACCCTCACCCGAACCCGAACCGTAACCCTACCCCGAACCCTAACCCGAATCCTACACCTAACCCTAATCTGAACCCTAACCCTAAACCTAACCCTAACCCTAACTCGAACCTTAACCCTAACCCGAACCCTAACCCTAACACTAACCCTAACCCTAACCCGAACCCTAACCCGAACACTAACCCTAACCCTAACCCGAACCCTAACCCTAAAACTAACCCTAACCCTAAACCGAACCCTAACCCTAACCTTAACCGGAACCCTAACCCTAACCCTAAACGGAATCCGAACCCTAACCCCTTACCCGAATCCTAACCCTAACCCGAACCCTAACCCGAACCCTAACCATAACCCTAACCCCGAACCCGAACCCTAACCCTAACCCTAAACCGAACCCTAACCCTAACCCGAACCCTTACCCTAAACCGAACCCGAACCCTAACCCTAACACTAACCCGAACCCTAACCCTACCTGAACCCTAACCCGAACCCGAACCCTAACCCTAACCCTAAACCTAACCCTAACCCGAACCCTTACCAGAACCCTAACCCTAACCCGAACCCTAACCCGAAACCTAACCCGAACCCTAACCCGAACCCTAATCCGAACCCGAACCCGAACCCTAACCCCTTACCCGAAACCTAACCCTAACCCGAAACCTAACACGAACCCTAACCCTAACCCTAACCCCGAACCCGAAACCTAACCCGAACACGAACCCTAACCCTAACCCGAACCCGAACCTTAACCCTAACCCTAGCCCGAACCCTAACCCTAACCCTAACCCGAACCCGAACCCTAAACCTAACCCTAACCCGACACATATCCCGAACCCTAACGCGAACCCTAACCCTAAGCCTAACCCTAACCTAACCCTAACCCTACCCCTGACCCTAACCCTAACCCGAACCCTAACCCGAACACGAACCCTAACCCTAACCCTAACCCTAACCCTAACCCTAACCCGAACCCTAACCCTAACCTGAACCCTAACACTAACCCGAACCCTAACCCTAACCCGATCCCGAACCCTAACAATAACCCTAACCCTAACCCGAACCCTAAAACTAACCCTAACCCGAAATCTAACCCTAACCCGAACCCTAACCCTAACCCTAACCCGAACCCGAAACCTAAACCTAACCCTAACCCGAACCCGAACCCTAACCCTAACCCGAACCCTAACACTAACCCGAACCCTAACCCTAACCCGAACCCGAACCCTAACACTAACCCTAACCAGAACCCTAACCCAAACCCTAACCCGAACCCGAACCCTAACAACCTTACCCGAATCCTAAACCTAACCCGAAGCCTAACCCGAACCCTAACCCTAACCCTAACCCTAACCCCGAACCCGAACCCTAACACTAAACCTAACCCTAAGCCTAACCCGAACCCTAATCCGAACCCGAACCCTAACCCTAACCCGAAACCGAACCCTAACCCTAACCCTAACCCTCACCCGAACCCGAACCGTAACCCTACCCCGAACCCTAACCCGAATCCTACACCTAACCCTAATCTGAACCCTAACCCTAAACCTAACCCTAACCCTAACTCGAACCTTAACCCTAACCCGAACCCTAACCCTAACACTAACCCTAACCCTAACCCGAACCCTAACCCGAACACTAACCCTAACCCTAACCCGAACCCTAACCCTAAAACTAACCCTAACCCTAAACCGAACCCAAACCCTAACCTTAACCGGAACCCTAACCCTAACCCTAAACGGAATCCGAACCCTAACCCCTTACCCGAATCCTAACACTAACCCGAACCCTAACCCGAACCCTAACCATAACCCTAACCCCGAACCCGAACCCTAACCCTAACCCTAAACCGAACCCTAACCCTAACCCGAACCCTTACCCTAAACCGAACCCGAACCCTAACCCTAACACTAACCCGAACCCTAACCCTAACCTGAACCCTAACCCGAACCCGAACCCTAACCCTAACCCTAAACCTAACCCTAACCCGAACCCTTACCAGTACCCTAACCCTAACCCGAACCCTAACCCGAACCCTAACCCGAACCCTAACCCGAACCCTAATCCGAACCCGAACCCGAACCCTAACCCCTTACCCGAACCTAACCCTAACCCGAAACCTAACACGAACCCTAACCCTAACCCTAACCCGAACCCGAAACCTAACCCGAACCCGAACCCTAACCCTAACCCGAACCCGAACCTTAACCCTAACCCTAGCCCGAACCCTAACCCTAACCCTAACCCGAACCCGAACCCTAAACCTAACCCTAACCCGACACATATCCCGAACCCTAACGCGAACCCTAACCCTAAGCCTAACCCTAACCTAACCCTAACCCTACCCCTGACCCTAACCCTAACCCGAACCCTAACCCGAACACGAACCCTAACCCTAACCCTAACCCTAACCCTAACCCTAACCCGAACCCTAACCCTAACCTGAACCCTAACACTAACCCGAACCCTAACCCTAACCCGATCCCGAACCCTAACACTAACCCTAACCGGAACCATAACCCTAACCCGAACCCTAACCCTAACCCAAACCCTAACCCTAACCCGAACCCTAAAACTAACCCTAACCCGAAATCTAACCCTAACCCGAACCCTAACCCTAACCCTAACCCGAACCCGAAACCTAAACCTAACCCTAACCCGAACCCGAACCCTAACCCTAACCCGAACCCTAACACTAACCCAAACCCTAACCCTAACCCGAACCCGAACCCTAACACTAACCCTAACCAGAACCCTAACCCAAACCCTAACCCGAACCCGAACCCTAACAACCTTACCCGAATCCTAAACCTAACCCGAAGCCTAACCCGAACCCTAACCCTAACCCTAACCCTAACCCCGAACCCGAACCCTAACACTAAACCTAACCCTAAGCCTAACCCGAACCCTAATCCGAACCCGAACCCTAACCCTAACCCGAAACCGAACCCTAACCCTAACCCTAACCCTCACCCGAACCCGAACCGTAACCCTACCCCGAACCCTAACCCGAATCCTACACCTAACCCTAATCTGAACCCTAACCCTAAACCTAAC
>JAVLSZ010000158.1:170000-180000 GCA_032313775.1 Urocyon cinereoargenteus | reverse complement strand
CTAACCTTAACCGGAACCCTAACCCTAACCCTAACCGGAATCCGAACCCTAACCCCTTACCCGAATCCTAACCCTAACCCGAACCCTAACGCTAACCCGAACCCTAACTCTAACCCTAACCCGAACTCTAACCCTAACCCTAACCCTAACCCTAACCCTAACCCGAACCCTAAACCTAACCCTAACCCGAACCCTAACCCTAAACCTAATCCTAACCCTAACCCGAACGGTAACCCTAACCCTAACCCCTAAACCTAACCCTAACCCTAACCCTAACCCGAACCCTAACCCTAACCCTAACCCTAACCCTAACCCGTACCCGAACCCTAACCCGAACCCTACACCTAACCCTAATCCGAACCCAAACCCTAACCCTAACCCTAACCCTAACCCGAACCCTAACCCTAACCGCAACACTAACCCTAACCCTAACCCTAACCCTAACCCGAACCCTAACCCGTACCCTAACCCTAACCCTAACCCGAACCCTAACCCTAACCCTAACCCTAACCCGAACCCTAACCCTAACCTTAACCGGAACCCTAACACTAACCCTAACCCAAACCCGAACCATAACCCCTTACCCGAATCACTACCCTAACCCGAACCCTAACCCGTACCCTAACCCTAAACCTAACGCCGAACCCGAACCCTAACCCTAACCCTAACCCGAACCCTAACCCGAACCCTAACCCTAACCCGATGCCGAACCCTAAACCTAACCCGAACCCGAACCCTAACCCTAACCCTAACCCAAACCCTAACACTAAACCGAACCCTAACCCTAACCCTAACCCTAACCCGAACCCTAACCCTAACCCTAACCTGACACCTAACCCGATCCCTAACGCGAACCCTAACCCTAACCCTAACCCTAATCCTAACCCGAATCTTAACCCTAACCCTAACCCGAAACCTAACCCTAACATTAACCCTAACCCTAACGCTAAACCGAAACCTAACCCTAACCCTCACCCTGCCCCGAACCCTAACCCTAATCCTAACCCTAACCCGAACCCTAAACCGAACCCTAACCCTAACCCTAACCCGAACCCTAACGCTAACCCTAACCCTAACCCGAACCCTAAACCTAACCATAACCCTAACCCTAACCCTAACCCGAACCCTAACCCTAACACTAACCCGAACCCTAACCCTAACCCGAACCTGAACCCTAACCCTAACACTAAACCGAAACCTAAACCTAACCTGAACCCTAAACCTAACCATAACCCTAACCCGAACCCGAACCCTAACCCGAACCCTACACCTAACACTAATCCGAACCCTAACCCTAACCTTAATCCTAACCCTAACCCTAACCCGAACCCGAACCCTAACCCTAACCCTAAGCCTAACCCTAACCCTAACCCGAACCCTAACCCTAACCCGAACCCTAACCCCTAACCCTAATCCTAACCATAACCCTAACCCGAACCCTAACCCTAACCCTACCTCCTAACCCTAACACTAACCCTAAACCGAACCCTAAACCTAACCCTAACCCTAACCTGAACCCGAACCCTAACCCTAACCCTAACCCGAACCCAAAAGGAACCCTAACCCTAACCGTAACCCGAACACTAACCCTAACCCTAACCCTAACCCGAACCCTAAACCTAACCCTAACCCCAACACTAACCCGAAACCTAACCCTAACCCAAACCCTAACCCTAACCCTAACCCTAACCCTAACCCGAACCCTAACCCTAACCCTAACCCCTAACCCTAACCCTAAACGTAACCCGAACCCTAACCCTAACCCTAAACCTAACACTAACCCGAACCCGATCCCTAACCCGTACCCTACCCCTAACCCTAATCCGAAACCTAACCCTAACCCTAACCCTAACCCTAAACCGAACCCGAACGCTAACCCGAACCCGAACCCTAACCCTAACTCGAACCCTAACCCTATCCCGAACCCTAACCCGAAACCGAACCCTAACCCTAACCCTAACTGTAACCCGAACCCGAACCCTAACCCTAACCCGAACCCTAACCCTAACACTAACCCTAACCCTAAACCGAACCCTAACCCTAACGCGAACCCTAACCCTAACCCGAAACCTAACCCAAACTCTAACCCTAACCCGAACCTTAACCCTAACCCTAACCCGAACCTTAACCCTAACCCTAACCCTAACCCTAACCCTAAACCTAACCCTAACCCGAACCCTAAACCTAACCCTAACCCTAACCCTAACCCGAACCCTAACCCTAACCTAACCCAAACCCGAACCCTAAACTGAACACTAACCCTAACCCTAACCCGAACCCTAACCCTAAACCTAACCCTAACTCGAACCCTAACCCTAAACCTAAACCTATCCCTAACCCTAACCCGAACCCTAACCCTAACCCTAACCCGAACCCTAAACCTAACCCTAAACCTAACCCTAACCCGAACGGTAACACTAACCCTAACCCCTAACCCTAAACCTAAACCTAACCCTAACCCGAACCCTAACCCTAACCCTACCCCTAACCCTAACCCGAACCCGAAACCTAACCCGAACCCTACCCCTAACCCTAATCCGAACCCTAACCCTAACCCTAAACCTAACCCTAAACCGAAACCGAACCCTAACCCTAACCCGAACTCTAACACTAACACAAACGCTAACCCGAACCCGAACCCTAACCCTAACCCTAACCCGAACCCTAACCCTAACCTTAACCGGAACCCTAACCCTAACCTGAACCCGAATCCTAAACCTAACCCTAACCCGAAACCTAACGCTAACCCGAAACCTAACCCTAACCCTAACCCTAACCCTAACCCGAACCCTAACCCTAACCCTAACCCTAACCCTAACCCTAACCCGAACCCTAAACCTAACCCTAACCCGAAACCTAACCCTAACCCTAACCCTAACCCTAACCCGAACGGTAACCCTAACCCTAACCCCTAAACCTAACCCCAACCCTACCCCTAACCCGAACCCTAAACCTAACCCTAACCCTAACCCTAACCCGTACCCGAACCCTAACCCGAACCCTACCCCTAACCCTAATCCGAACCCTAACCCTAACCCTAACCCGAACCCGAACCCAACCCGAACCCTAACCCTAACCGTAACCCGAACACTAACCCTAACCCTAACCCTAACCCGAACCCTAAAACTAACCCTAACCCTAACACTAACGCGAACCCTAACCCTAACCCTAACCCGAACCCTAACCCTAACCCTAACCCTAACGCTAACCCTAACCCTAACCCGAACCCTAACCCTAACCCTAAACCCTAACCCTAACCCTGACCGTAACCCGAACCCTAACCCTAACCCTAAACCTAACACTAACCCTAACCCTAACCCGAACCCTAACCCTAACCCTAACCCTAACCCTAACCCTTACCCGAACCCTAACCCGAACCCTACACCTAACCCTAATCCGAACCCAAACCCTAACCCTAACCCTAACCCTAACCCTAACCCTAACCCGAAACCTAACCCTAACGGCAACCCTAACCCTAACCCTAACCCTAACCCTAACCCGAACCCTAACCCGTACCCTAACCCTAACCCTAACCCGAACCCTAACCCTAACCCTAACCCTAACCCGAACCCTAACCCTAACCTTAACCGGAACCCTAACACTAACCCTAACCCAAACCCGAACCATAACCCCTTACCCGAATCCCTACCCTAACCCGAACCCTAACCCGAACCCTAACCCTAAACCTAACGCCGAACCCGAACCCTAACCCTAACCCTAACCCGAACCCTAACCCGAACCCTAACCCTAACCCGATGCCGAACCCTAAACCTAACCCGAACCCGAACCCTAACCCTAACCCTAACCCAAACCCTAACACTAAACCGAACCCTAACCCTAACCCTAACCGTAACCCGAACCCTAACCCTAACCCTAACCCGACCCCTAACCCGATCCCTAACGCGAACCCTAACCCTAACCCTAATCCTAACCCGAACCTTAACCCTAACCCTAACCCGAAACCTAACCCTAACATTAACCCTAACCCTAACGCTAAACCGAAACCTAACCCTAACCCTCACCCTGCCCCGAACCCTAACCCTAATCCTAACCCTAACCCGAACCCTAAACCGAACCCTAACCCTAACCCTAACCCGAACCCTAACCCTAACCCTAACCCTTACCCGAAACCTAAACCTAACCATAACCCTAACCCTAACCCTAACCCGAACCCTAACCCTAACACTAACCCGAACCCTAACCCTAACCCGAACCTGAACCCTAACCCTAACACTAAACCGAACCCTAAACCTAACCTGAACCCTAACCCTAACCATAACAAAAACCGGAACCCGAACCCTAACCCGAACCCTACACCTAACACTAATCCGAACCCTAACCCTAACCTTAATCCTAACCCTAACCCTAACCCGAACCCGAACCCTAACCCTAACCCTAAGCCTAACCCTAACCCTAACCCGAACCCTAACCCTAACCTGAACCCTAACCCCTAACCCTAATCCTAACCATAACCCTAACCCGAACCCTAACCCTAACCCTACCTCCTAACCCTAACACTAACCCTAAACCGAACCCTAAACCTAACCCGAAACCTAACCCTAACCCGAACACTAACCCGAACCCTAACCCTAACCTGAACCCGAACCCTAACCCTAACCCTAACCCGAACACAAAAGGAACCCTAACCCTAACCGTAACCCGAACACTAATCCTAACCCTAACCCTAACCCGAACCCTAAACCTAACCCTAACCCCAACACTAACCCGAACCCTAACCCTAACCCGAAACCTAACCCTAACCCTAACCCTAACCCTAACCCTAACCCTAACCCTAACCCGAACCCTAACCCTAACCCTAACCCCTAACCCTAACCCTAAACGTAACCCGAACCCTAACCTTAACCCTAAACCTAACACTAACCCGAACCCGAACCCTAACCCGTACCCTACCCCTAACCCTAATCCGAAACCTAACCCTAACCCTAACCCTAACCCTAAACCGAACCCGAACCCTAACCCGAACCCGAACCCTAACCCTAACTCGAACCCTAACCCTATCCCGAACCCTAACCCGAAACCGAACCCTAACCCTAACCCTAACCGTAACCCGAACCCGAACCCTAACCCTAACCCGAACCCTAACCCTAACACTAACCCTAACCCTAAACCGAACCCTAACCCTAACGCGAAACCTAACCCTAACCCGAAACCTAACCCAAACTCTAACCCTAACCCGAACCTTAACCCTAACCCTAACCCGAACCTTAACCCTAACCCTAACCCTAACCCTAAACCTAACCCTAACCGAACCCTAAACCTAACCCTAACCCTAACCCTAACCCGAACCCTAACCCTAACCTAACCCAAATCCGAACCCTAAACTGAACACTAACCCTAACCCTAACCCGAACCCTAACCCTAAACCTAACCCTAACTCGAACCCTAACCCTAAACCTAAACCTAACCCTAACCCTAACCCGAACCCTAAAACTAACCCTAACCCGAACCCTAAACCTAACCCTAACCCTAACCCTAACCCGAACGGTAACACTAACCCTAACCCCTAACCCTAAACCTAAACCTAACCCTAACCCGAACCCTAACCCTAACCCTACCCCTAACCCTAACCCGAACCCGAAACCTAACCCGAACCCTACCCCTAACCCTAATCCGAACCTTAACCCTAACCCTAAACCTAACCCTAAACCGAAACCGAACCCTAACCCTAACCCGAACTCTAACACTAACACAAACGCTAACCCGAACCCGAACCCTAACCCTAACCCTAACCCGAACCCTAACCCTAACCTTAACCGGAACCCTAACCCTAACCTGAACCCGAATCCTAAACCTAACCCTAACCCGAAACCTAACGCTAACCCGAACCCTAACCCTAACCCTAACCCTAACCCGAACCCTAACCCTAACCCTAACCCTAACCCTAACCCTAACCCTAACCCGAACCCTAAACCTAACCCTAACCCGAAACCTAACCCTAACCCTAACCCTAACCCTAACCCGAACGGTAACCCTAAACCTAACCCCTAAACCTAACCCCAACCCTACCATTAACCCGAACCCTAAACCTAACCCTAACCCTAACCCTAACCCGTACCCGAACCCTAACCCGAACCCTACCCCTAACCCTAATCCGAACCCTAACCCTAACCCTAACCCGAACCCGAACCCAACCCGAACCCTAACACTAACCGTAACCCGAACACTAACCCTAACCCTAACCCGAACCCTAAAACTAACCCTAACCCTAACACTAACGCGAACCCTAACCCTAACCCTAACCCGAACCCTAACCCTAACCCTAACCCTAACCCTAACCCTAACCCTAACCCGAACCCTAACCCTAACCCTAAACCCTAACCCTAACCCTGACCGTAACCCGAACCCTAACCCTAACCCTAAACCTAACACTAACCCTAACCCTAACCCGAACCCTAACCCTAACCCTAACCCTAACCCTAACCCGTACCCGAACCCTAACCCGAACCCTACCCCTAAACCTAATCCGAACCCTAACCCTAACCCTAACCCGAACCCGAACCCAACCCGAACCCTAACACTAACCGTAACCCGAACACTAACCCTAACCCTAACCCGAACCCTAAAACTAACCCTAACCCTAACACTAACGCGAACCCTAACCCTAACCCTAACCCGAACCCTAACCCTAACCCTAACCCTAACCCTAACCCTAACCCTAACCCTAACCCGAACCCTAACCCTAACCCTAAACCCTAACCCTAACCCTGACCGTAACCCGAACCCTAACCCTAACCCTAAACCTAACACTAACCCTAACCCTAACCCGAACCCTAACCCTAACCCTAACCCTAACCCTAACCCGTACCCGAACCCTAACTCGAACCCTACACCTAACCCTAATCCGAACCCAAACCCTAACCCTAACCCTAACCCGAAACCTAACCCTAACCGCAACCCTCACCCTAACCCTAACCCTAACCCTAACCCGAACCCTAACCCGTACCCTAACCCTAACCCTAACCCGAACCCTAACCCTAACCCTAACCCTAACCCGAACCCTAACCCTAACCTTAACCGGAACCCTAACACTAACCCTAACCCAAACCCGAACCATAACCCCTTACCCGAATCCCTACCCTAACCCGAACCCTAACCCGAACCCTAACCCTAAACCTAACGCCGAACCCGAACCCTAACCCTAACCCTAACCCGAACCCTAACCCGAACACTAACCCTAACCCGATGCCGAACCCTAAACCTAACCCGAACCCGAACCCTAACCCTAACCCTAACCCAAACCCTAACACTAAACCGAACCCTAACCCTAACCCTAACCCTAACCGTAACCCGAACCCTAACCCTAACCCTAACCCGACCCCTAACCCGATCCCTAACGCGAACCCTAACCCTAACCCTAATCCTAACCCGAACCTTAACCCTAACCCTAACCCGAAACCTAACCCTAACATTAACCCTAACCCTAACGCTAAACCGAAACCTAACCCTAACCCTCACCCTGCCCCGAACCCTAACCCTAATCCTAACCCTAACCCGAACCCTAAACCGAACCCTAACCCTAACCCTAACCCGAACCCTAACCCTAACCCTAACCCTTACCCGAAACCTAAACCTAACCATAACCCTAACCCTAACCCTAACCCGAACCCTAACCCTAACACTAACCCGAACCCTAACCCTAACCCGAACCTGAACCCTAACCCTAACCCTAAACCGAACCCTAAACCTAACCTGAACCCTAACCCTAACCATAACCCTAACCGGAACCCGAACCCTAACCCGAACCCTACACCTAACACTAATCCGAACCCTAACCCTAACCTTAATCCTAACCCTAACCCTAACCCGAACCCGAACCCTAACCCTAACCCTAAGCCTAACCCTAACCCTAACCCGAACCCTAACCCTAACCCTACCTCCTAACCCTAACACTAACCCTAAACCGAACCCTAAACCTAACCCGAAACCTAACCCTAACCCGAACACTAACCCGAACCCTAACCCTAACCTGAACCCGAACCCTAACCCTAACCCTAACCCGAACCCAAAAGGAACCCTAACCCTAACCGTAACCCGAACACTAACCCTAACCCTAACCCTAACCCGAACCCTAAACCTAACCCTAACCCCAACACTAACCCGAACCCTAACCCTAACCCGAACCCTAACCCTAACCCTAACCCTAACCCTAACCCTAACCCGAACCCTAACCCTAACCCTAACCCCTAACCCTAACCCTAAACGTAACCCGAACCCTAACCTTAACCCTAAACCTAACACTAACCCGAACCCGAACCCTAACCCGTACCCTACCCCTAACCCTAATCCGAAACCTAACCCTAACCCTAACCCTAACCCTAAACCGAACCCGAACCCTAACCCGAACCCGAACCCTAACCCTAACTCGAACCCTAATCCTATCCCGAACCCTAACCCGAAACCGAACCCTAACCCTAACCCTAACCGTAACCCGAACCCGAACCCTAACCCTAACCCGAACCCTAACCCTAACACTAACCCTAACCCTAAACCGAACCCTAACCCTAACGCGAACCCTAACCCTAACCCGAAACCTAACCCAAACTCTAACCCTAACCCGAACCTTAACCCTAACCCTAACCCGAACCTTAACCCTAACCCTAACCCTAACCCTAAACCTAACCCTAACCCGAACCCTAAACCTAACCCTAACCCTAACCCTAACCCGAACCCTAACCCTAACCTAACCCAAACCCGAACCCTAAACTGAACACTAACCCTAACCCTAACCCGAACCCTAACCCTAAACCTAAACCTAACCCTAACCCTAACCCGAACCCTAACCCTAACCCTAACCCGAACCCTAAACCTAACCCTAACCCTAACCCGAACGGTAACACTAACCCTAACCCCTAACCCTAAACCTAAACCTAACCCTAACCCGAACCCTAACCCTAACCCTACCCCTAACCCTAACCCGAACCCGAAACCTAACCCGAACCCTACCCCTAACCCTAATCCGAACCCTAACCCTAACCCTAAACCTAACCCTAACCCGAAACCGAACCCTAACCCTAACCCGAAATCTAACACTAACACAAACGCTAACCCGAACCCGAACCCTAACCCTAACCCTAACCCGAACCCTAACCCTAACCTTAACCGGAACCCTAACCCTAACCTGAACCCGAATCCTAAACCTAACCCTAACCCGAAACCTAACGCTAACCCGAACCCTAACCCTAACCCTAACCCGAACCCTAACCCTAACCCTAACCCTAACCCTAACCCTAACCCGAACCCTAAACCTAACCCTAACCCGAAACCTAACCCTAACCCTAACCCTAAACCTAACCCGAACGGTAACCCTAACCCTAACCCCTAAACCTAACCCCAACCCTACCCCTAACCCGAACCCTAAACTTAACCCTAACCCTAACCCTAACCCGTACCCGAACCCTAACCCGAACCCTACCCCTAACCCTAATCCGAACCCTAACCCTAACCCTAACCCTAACCCGAACCCAACCCGAACCCTAACCCTAACCGTAACCCGAACACTAACCCTAACCCTAACCCGAACCCTAACCCTAAACCTAAACCTAACCCTAACCCTAACCCGAACCCTAACCCTAACCCTAACCCGAACCCTAAACCTAACCCTAACCCTAACCCGAACGGTAACACTAACCCTAACCCCTAACCCTAAACCTAAACCTAACCCTAACCCGAACCCTAACCCTAACCCTAACCCTAACCCTAACCCGAACCCTAACCCTAACCCTAAACCCTAACCCTAACCCTGACCGTAACCCGAACCCTAACCCTAACCCTAAACCTAACACTAACCCTAACCCTAACCCGAACCCTAACCCTAACCCTAACCCTAACCCTAACCCGTACCCGAACCCTAACCCGAACCCTACACCTAACCCTAATCCGAACCCAAACCCTAACCCTAACCCTAACCCTAACCCTAACCCGAAACCTAACCCTAACCGCAACCCTAACCCTAACCCTAACCCTAACCCTAACCCGAACC
>JAVLSZ010000158.1:132500-160000 GCA_032313775.1 Urocyon cinereoargenteus | reverse complement strand
ACTTGAACCCGAAACCTAACCCTAACCCTAAGCCGAACCCAACCCGAACCCTAACCCTAACCGTAACCCGAACACTAACCCTAACCCTAACCCTAACCCGAACCCTAAACCTACACCTAACCCGAAACCTAAACCTAACCCTAACCCTAACCCTAACCCGAACGGTAACCCTAACACTAACCCCTAACCCTAACCCTAACCCTAACCCTAACCCGAACCCTAACCCTAACCGTAACCCTAACCCTAACCCGTACCCGAACCCTACCCCGAACCCTACCCCTAACCCTAATCCGAACCCTAACCCTAACCCTAACCCTAACCCGAACCCTAACCCTAACCAGAACCCTAACCCTAACCCTAACCCTAACCCTAACCCGAACCCTAACCCGAACCCTATCCCTAACCCTAACCCGAACCCTAACCCTAACACTAACCCTAACCCGAACCCTAACCCTAACCTTAACCGGACCCTAACACTAACCCTAACCCGAACCCGAACCATAACCCCTTACCCGAATCCTAACCCTAACCCGAACCCTAACCCGAACTCTAACACTAACCCTAAACCCGAACCCGAACCCTAACCCTAACCCTAACCCGAACCCTAACCCGAACCCTAAACCTAACCCGAACCCTAACCCTAACCCTAACCCGACCCCTAACCCGAACCCTAACGCGAACCCTAACCCTAACCCTAACCCTAATCCTAACCCGAATCTTAACCCTAACCCTAACCTGAAACCTAACCCTAATCCTAACCCTAACCCGAACCCTAACCCGAACACTAACCCTAACACTAACCCAAACCCTAACCCTAAACCTAACCCTAAACCGAACCCTAACCCTAACCATAACCCTAACCCTAACCCTAACCCGAACCCTAAACCTAACACTAACCCGAACCCTAACCCTAACCCGAACCCTAACCCTAACCGTAACCCTAACCCTAACCCGAACCCTAACCCTAACCCTAACCACTAACACTAACCCTAACCCTAACCCTAACCCTAACCCTAACCCGAAACCGAAACCTAACCCGAACCCTACACCTAACACTAATCGGAACCCTAACCCTAACCTTAATCCTAACCCTAACCCTAACCCGAACCCGAACCCTAACCATAACCCTAACCCTAACCCTAACCCTAACCCGAACCCTAACACTAAACCGAACCCTAACCCCTATCCCTAACCCTAACCCTAAACCTAACCCGAACCCTAACCCTAACCCTACATCCTAACCCTAACACTAACACTAAACCGAACCCTAACCCTTACCCGAACCCTAACCCTAACCCGAACACTAACCCGAACCCTAACCCTAACCTGAACCCGAACCCTAACCCTAACCCTAACCCGAACCCAACCCGAACCCTAACCCTAACCGTAACCCGAACACTAACACTAACCCTAACCCTAACCCGAACCCTAAACCTACCCTAACCCTAACACTAACCCGAACCCTAACCCTAACCCTAACCCGAACCCTAACCCTAACCCTAACCCTAACCCTAACCCTAACCCTAACCCGAACCGTAACCCGAACCCTAACCCTACCCTAACCCTAACACTAACCCGAACACAAACCCTAACCCGTACCCTACCGCTAACCCTAATCCGAACACTAACCCTAACCCTAACCCTAACCCTAAACCGAACCCGAACCCTAACCCTAACCCGAACCCGAACCCTAACCCTAAACCGAACCCTAACCCTATCCCGAACCCTAACCCGAAACCGAACCCTAAACCTAACCCTAACCGTAACCCGAACCCGAACCCTAACCCTAACCCGAACCCTAACCCTAACACTAACCCTAACCCTAACCCTAACCCGAACCCTAACCCTAACGCGAACCCTAACCCTAACCCGAAACCTAACACAAACTCTAACCCTATCCCGAACCTTAACCCTAACCCTAACCCGAACCTTAACCCTAACCCTACCTCCTAACCCTAACACTAACACTAAACCGAACCCTAACCCTTACCCGAACCCTAACCCTAACCCGAACACTAACCCGAACCCTAACCCTAACCTGAACCCGAACCCTAACCCTAACCCTAACCCGAACCCAACCCGAACCCTAACCCTAACCGTAACCCGAACACTAACACTAACCCTAACCCGAACCCGAACCCTAACCCTAACCCTAACCCTAAGCCTAACCCGAACCCTAACCCTAACCCTAACCCGAAACTTAACCCTAACCCTACCCCAAAACTTAACCCTAACCCTCACCCTAACACTAAACCTAACCCGAACCCAAACCCCAACCCTAATCCTAACCCTAACCGGAACCCTAACACTAACCCTAACCCGAACCCTAACCTGAACCCTAACCCTAACCCTAACCAGAACCCTAAACCTAACCCTAACCTTAACCCTAACCCTAACCCTAAACCTAACCCGAACCGGAACCCTAACCCGAACTCTACACCTAACCCTAACCCGAACCCTAACCCTAACACTAACCCTAACCCTAACGCTAACCCTAACACTAACCCGACCCCTAACACTAACCAGATCGCTAACCCTAACCCTAAACCTAACCCGAACCCGAACCCTAACCCGAACCCTAACCCTAACCCTAACCCGAACCCTAACCCTAACCCGAACCCTAAACCTAACCCTAACCCGAACCCTAACCCTAACCCTAACCCTAACCCGAACCCTAACCCTAACCCTAACCCTAACCCGAACCCGAACCCTAACCCAAACCCTAACCCTAAACCGACACGAACCCTCACCCTAACCATAACCCTAAACCGAAACTTAACCCTAAACCTAACCCGAACCTTAACCCTAACCCTAACCTAAACCGAACCATAACCTTAACCCTAACCCTAACCCGAACCCTAACCCGAAACCTAACCCTAACCCGAACCCTAACCCGAACCCGAACCCTAACCCTAACCTGAACCATAACCCTAACCCTAACCCTAACCCGAAACCTAACCCTAACCATACCTCCTAAACCTAACCCTAACCCTAACCCGAACCCTAACCCTAACCGAACCCTAACCCTAACCCGAACCCTAACCCGAACCCTAAACCTAACCCGAACCCGAACCCTACCCCTAACCCGAACGCTAAACCTAACCCGAACCCTAACCCTAACACTAACCCTAACCCGAACCCGAACCCTAACCCGAACCCGATCCCTAACCCTAACACTAACGCTAAACCGAACCCGAACCCTAACCCTAACCCTAACCCTAACCGGAATCCTAACCCTAACCCGAACCCTAACCCTAACCCTAACCCTAACCCGAAACCTAACCCTAACCATACCTCCTAAACCTAACCCTAACCCTAACCCGAACCCTAACCCTAACCGAACCCTAACCCTAACCCGAACCCTAACCCGAACCCTAAACCTAACCCGAACCCGAACCCTACCCCTAACCCGAAGGCTAACCCTAACCCGAACCCTAACCCTAACACTAACCCTAACCCGAACCCGAACCCTAACCCGAACCCGATCCCTAACCCTAACACTAACGCTAAACCGAACCCGAACCCTAACCCTAACCCTAACCCTAACCCTAACACTAACCCTAACCCTAACCCGAAACTTAACCCTAACCCTACCCCGAAAATTAACCCTTACCCTAACCCTAACCCTAAACCTAACGCTAACCCGAACCCTAACCCTAACCCTTACCGTAACCCGAAACCTAACCCAAACCCTAACCCTAAACCGAACCCTAACCTGAACCCTAAACCTAAACCTAACCCGAACCCTAACCCTAACCCTAACCCTAACCCGAACCCTAACACTAACCCTAACCCTAACCCTAACCCGAACACTAACCCTAACCCTAACCCTAACCCGAACCCTGACCCTAACCCTAACCCTAACCCTAACCTGAAACTGAACCCTAACTCTAACCCTAACCGTAACCCGAACCCGATCCCTAACCCTAACCCGAACCCTAACCCTAACACTAACCCTAACCCTAACCCGAACCCTAACCCCATACCGAACCCTAACCGGAACCCGAACCCTAACCCTAACACTAACCCTAATCCGAACCCGAACCCTAACCCTAACCCTAACCTGAACCCTAACCCTAACCTTAACCGGAACCCTAAAACTAACCCTACCCTGAACCCGAACCCTAACCCCTTACCCGAATCCTAACCCTAACCCGAACCCTAACCCTAACCCTAACCCGAACCCTAACCCTAACCCCTAACCCTAACCCTAAACGTAACCCGAACCCTAACCCTAACCCTAAACCTAACACTAACCCGAACCCGAACCCTAACCCGTACCCTACCCCTAACCCTAAACCGAAACCTAACCCTAACCCTAACCCTAACCCTCAACCGAACCCGAACCCTAACCCGAACCCGAACCCTAACCCTAACTCGAACCCTAACCCTATCCCGAACCCTAACCCGAAACCGAACCCGAACCCTAACCCTAACCGTAACCCGAACCCGAACGCTAACCCTAACCCGAACCCTAACCCTAACACTAACCCTAACCCTAAACCGAACCCTA
The DNA here is from genome assembly GCA_032313775.1 of Urocyon cinereoargenteus. Classification (NCBI taxonomy): domain Eukaryota; kingdom Metazoa; phylum Chordata; class Mammalia; order Carnivora; family Canidae; genus Urocyon; species Urocyon cinereoargenteus. Next base: position 155,487 of record JAVLSZ010000158.1, on the reverse strand, counting down.
ACCCTATCGCGAACCCTAACCCTAACCCGAAACCTAACCCAAACTCTAACCCTAACCCGAACCTTAACCCTAACCCTAACCCGAACCTTAACCCTAACCCGAACCCTAACCCTAACCCTAACCCGAACCCGAACCCTAACCCTAACCCTAACCGGAATCCTAACCCTAACCCGAACCCTAACCCTAACCCGAAACCTAACCCTAACCATACCTCCTAAACCTAACCCTAACCCTAACCCGAACCCTAACCCTAACCGAACCCTAACCCTAACCCGAACCCTAACCCGAACCCTAAACCTAACCCGAACCCGAACCCTACCCCTAACCCGAAGGCTAACCCTAACCCGAACCCTAACCCTAACACTAACCCTAACCCGAATCCGAACCCTAACCCGAACCCGATCCCTAACCCTAACACTAACGCTAAACCGAACCCGAACCCTAACCCTAACCCTAACCCTAACACTAACCCTAACCCTAACCCGAAACTTAACCCTAACCCTACCCCGAAAATTAACCCTTACCCTAACCCTAACCCTAAACCTAACGCTAACCCGAACCCTAACCCTAACCCTTACCGTAACCCGAAACCTAACCCTAACCCTAACCCTAACCCGAACCCTAACCTGAACCCTAAACCTAAACCTAACCCGAACCCTAACCCTAACCCTAACCCTAACCCGAACCCTAACACTAACCCTAACCCTAACCCTAACCCGAACACTAACCCTAACCCTAACCCTAACCCGAACCCTGACCCTAACCCTAACCCTAACCCGAACCCTAACACTAACCCTAACCCTAACCCTAACCCGAACACTAACCCTAACCCTAACCCTAACCCGATCCTTAACCCTAACCCGATCCTTAACCCTAACCCTAACCCTAACCCTAAACCTAACCCTAACCCGAACCCTAAACCTAACCCTAACCCTAACCCTAACCCGAACCCTAACCCTAACTTAACCCAAACCCGAACCCTAAACTGAACACTAACCCTAACCCTAACCCGAACCCTAACCCTAAACCTAACCCTAACTCGAACCCTAACCCTAAACCTAAACCTAACCCTAACCCTAACCCGAACCCTAACCCTAACCCTAACCCGAACCCTAACCCTAACCCTACCCCTAACCCTAACCCGAACCCGAAACCTAACCCGAACCCTACCCCTAACCCTAATCCGAACCCTAACCCTAACCCTAAACCTAACCCTAACCCGAAACCGAAACCTAACCCTAACCAGAACTCTAACACTAACACAAACGCTAACCCGAACCCGAACCCTAACCCTAACCCTAACCCGAACCCTAACCCTAACCTTGACCGGAACCCTAACCCTAACCTGAACCCGAATCCTAAACCTAACCCTAACCCGAAACCTAACGCTAACCCGAACCCTAACCATAACCCTAACCCTAACCCGAACCCTAACCCTAACCCTAACCCTAACCCTAACCCTAACCCTAACCCGAACCCTAAACCTAACCCTAATCCGAACCCTAACCCTAACCCTAACCCTAACCCGAACCAAACCCGAACCCTAACCCTAACCGTAACCCGAACACTAACCCTAACCCTAACCCTAACCCGAATCCTAAAACTAACCCTAACCCTAACACTAACGCGAACCCTAACCCTAACCCTAACCCGAAACCTAACCCTAACCCTAACCCTAACCCTAACCCTAACCCGAACCCTAACCCTAACCCTAAACCCTAAACCTAACCCTGACCGTAACCCGAACCCTAACCCTAACCCTATACCTAACACTAACCCTAACCCAAACCCTAACCCTAACCCTAACCCTAACCCTAACCCGAACCCTAACCCTAACCGCAACCCTAACCCTAACCCTAACCCTAACCCGAACCCTAACCCGTACCCTAACCCTAACCCTAACCCGAACCCTAACCCTAACCTTAACCGGAACCCTAACACTAACCCTAACCCAAACCCGAACCATAACACCTTACCCGAATCCCTACCCTAACCCGAACCCTAACCCGAACCCTAACCCTAAACCTAACGCCGAACCCGAACCCTAACCCTAACCCTAACCCGAACCCTAACCCGAACCCTAACCCTAACCCGATGCCGAACCCTAAACCTAACCCGAACCCGAACCCTAACCCTAACCCTAACCCAAACCCTAACACTAAACCGAACCCTAACCCTAACCCTAACCCTAACCCTAACCCTAACCCGAACCCTAACCCTAACCCTAACCCGACCCCTAACCCGATCCCTAACGCGAACCCTAACCCTAACCCTAACCCTAACGCTAAACCGAAACCTAACCCTAACCCTCACCCTGCCCCGAACCCTAACCCTAATCCTAACCCTAACCCGAACCCTAACCCTAACCCTAACCCTAACCCGAACCCTAAACCTAAGCATAACCCTAACCCTAATCCTAACCCGAACCCTAACCCTAACACTAACCCGAACCCTAACCCTAACCCGAACCTGAACCCTAACCCTAACACTAAACCGAACCCTAAACCTAACCTGAACCCTAACCCTAACCATAACCCTAACCCGAACCCGAACCCTAACCCGAACCCTACACCTAACACTAATCCGAACCCTAACCCAAACCCTAAGCCTAACCCTAACCCTAACCCGAACCCTAACCCTAACCCGAACCCTAACCCCTAACCCTAACCCTAACCATAACCCTAACCCGAACCCTAAACCTAACCATACCTCCTAACCCTAACACTAACCCTAAACCGAACCCTAAACCTAACCCGAAACCTAACCCTAACCCGAACACTAACCCGAACCCTAACCCTAACCTGACCCCGAACCCTAACCCTAACCCTAACCCGAACCCAAAAGGAACCCTAAACCTAACCATAACCCGAACACTAACCCTAACCCTAACCCTAACCCGAACCCTAAACCTAACCCTAACCCCAACACTAACCCGAACCCTAACCCTAACCCGAACCCTAACCCTAACCCTAACCCTAACCCTAACCCTAACCCGAACCCTAACCCTAACCCTAACCCCTAACCCTAACCCTAAACGTAACCCGAACCCTAACCCTAACCCTAAGCCTAACACTAACCCGAACCCGAACCCTAACCCGTACCCTACCCCTAACCCTAATCCGAAACCTAACCCTAATCCTAACCCTAACCCTAAACCGAACCCGAACCCTAAACCGAACCCGAACCCTAACCCTAACTCGAACCCTAAACCTATCCCGAACCCTAACCCGAAACCGAACCCTAACCCTAACCCTAACCGTAACCCGAACCCGAACCCGAACCCTAACCCTAACCCGAACCCTAAACCTAACACTAACCCTAACCCTAAACCGAACCCTAACCCTAACGCGAACCCTAACCCTAACCCGAAACCTAACCCAAACTCTAACCCTAACCCGAACCTTAACCCTAACCCTAACCCGAACCTTAACCCTAACCCTAACCCTAACCCTAAACCTAACCCTAACCCGAACCCTAAACCTAACCCTAACCCTAACCCTAACCCGAACCCTAACCCTAACCTAACCCAAACCCGAACCCTAAACTGAACACTAACCCTAACCCTAACCCGAACCCTAACCCTAAACCTAACCCTAACTCGAACCCTAAACCTAAACCTAAACCTAACCCTAACCCTAACCCGAACCCTAACCCTAACCCTAACCCGAACCCTAAACCTAACCCTAACCCTAACCCTAACCCGAACGGTAACACTAACCCTAACACCTAACCCTAAACCTAAACCTAACCCTAAACCGAACCCTAACCCTAACCCTACCCCTAACCCTAACCCGAACCCGAACCCAATCCGAACCCTACACCTAACACTGATCCGAACCCTATCCCTAACCCTAAACCTAACCCTAACCCGAAACCGAACCCTAACCCTAACCCGAACTCTAACACTAAAACAAACGCTAACCCGAACCCGAACCCTAACCCTAACCCTAACCCGAACCCTAACCCTAACCTTAACCGGAACCCTAACCCTAATCTGAACCCGAATCCTAACCCTAACCCTAACCCGAAACCTAACGCTAACCCGAACCCTAACCCTAACCCTAACCCGAACCCTAACCCTAACCCTAACCCTAACCCCTAAACCTAACCCCAACCTTAACCCTAACCCGAACCCTAAACCTAACCCTAACCCTAACCCTAACCCGTACCCGAACCCTAACACGAACCCTACCCCTAACCCTAATCCGAACCCTAACCCTAACCCTAACCCTAACCCTAACCCGAACCCAACCCGAACCCTAACCCTAACCGTAACCCGAACACTAACTCTAACCCTAACCCTAACCCGAACCCTAAAACTAACCCTAACCCTAACACAAACGCGAACCCTAACCCTAACCCAAACCCGAACCCTAACCCTAACCCTAACCCTAACCCGAACCCTAACCCTAACCCTAAACCCTAACCCTAACCCTGACCGTAACCCGAACCCTAACCCTAACCCTAAACCTAACACTAACCCGAACCCGAACACTAACCCATACCCTACCCCTAAACCTAATCCGAAACCTAACCGTAACCCTAACCCTAACCATAAACCGAACCCGATCCCTAACCTTAACCCGAACCCTAAACCTAACACTAACCCTAACTCTAACCCGAACCCTAACCCTAACGCGAACCCTAACCCTAACCTGAAACCTAATCCAAACTCTAACCCTAACCCGAACCTTAACCCTAACCCTAACCCGAACCTTAAACCTAACCCTAAGTCTAACCCGAACCCTAACATGAACCCTAACCCTAACCCTAACCCGAACCCTAACCCTAAACCTAACCCTAACCCGAACCCTAACCCTAATCCTAACCCTAACCTAACCCTAACCCGAACCCTAACCCTAACCCTAACCCTCACCCTAACCGTAACCCTAACCCTAACCCTAACCCGAACGGTAACACTAACCCTAACCCCTAACCCTAACCCTAAACCTAACCCTAACCGAACCCTAACCCTAACCCTATCCCTAACCCTAACCTGAACCCGAACCCTAACCCGAACCCTACCCCTAACCCTAATCCGAACCCTAACCCTAACCCTACCCTAACCCGAAACCGAACCCTAAACCTAACCCGAAAACTAACCCTTACCCTAACCCTAACCCTAACCCGAACCCTAACCCGAACCCTAACCCTAACCCTAACCCGAACCCTATCCCTAACCCTAACCCGAACCCTAACCCTAACCTTAACCGGAACCCTAACCCTAACCCTAACCCAAACCCTAACCCTAACCATAACCCTAACCCTAACCCTAACCCGAACCCTACCCTAACCCTAACCCCTAACGCTAACCGTAACCCTAACCCGAACCGTAACCCTAACCCTAAACCTAACCCAAACCCGAACCCGAACCCTAACCCGAACCCTGGCCCTAACCCTAACCCTAACCCTAACCCTAACCCTGACCCTAACCTAACACAAACCCGAACCCTAACCCTAACACTAACCGTAACCCGAACCCGAACCCTAACCCTAACCCAAACCCTAACACTAACACTAACCCTAACCCTAACCCGAACCCTAACCCTAAGCCGAACACTAACCCAAACCCGAAACCTAACCGAAACTCTAACCCTAACCCGAACCCGACCCTAACCCTAACCCGAACCCTAACCCTAACCCGAACAATAACCCTAACACTAACCTGAACCCTAACCCTAACACTAACCCTAACCCTAACCCGAACCCTAACCCTAACCTTAACCGGAACCCTAACCCTAACCCGAACCCGAACCCTAAACCTAACCCTTATCCGAACCCTAACCCTAACCCGAACCCTAACCCTAACCCTAACCCGAACCCTAACCATAACCCTAACCCTAACCCTAACACGAACCCTAACCCTAAAACTAACCCTAACCCTAAACAGAACCCTAACCCTAACCTTAACCGGAACCCTAACACTAACCCTAACCCGAACCCGAACACTAACACCTTACCCGAATCCTAACCCTAACCCGAACCCTAACCCGAACCCTAACCATAACCCTAACCCTGAACCCGAACCCTAACCCTAAACCTAACCCTAACCCTAACCCTAACCCGAACCCTAACCCTAACCCTAACCCTAACCCTAACCCTAACCCTAACCTTAACCCTAACCCTAACCCTAACCCTAAGCCGAACCGGAACCCTAACCCGAACCCTACCCCTAAGCCTAATCCGAACCCTAACCCTAACCCTAACCCTAACTCTAACCCGAACCCTAACACTAACCAGAACGCTAACCCTAACCCTAACCCTAACCCTCACCCTGCCCCGAACCCTAACCCTAACCCTAACCCGAACCCTAACCCTAACCCGAACCCTAACCCTAACCCTAACCCTAACTCTAACCCGAACCCTAACCCTAACCCGAACCCTAACCCTAACCCGAACCCTAACCCTAACCCTAACCCGAACCCTAAACCTAACACTAACCCGAACCCTAACCCTAACCCTAACCCTAACCCCTAAACCTAACCCCAACCTTAACCCTAACCCGAACCCTAAACCTAACCCTAACCCTAACCCTAACCCGTACCCGAACCCTAACACGAACCCTACCCCTAACCCTAATCCGAACCCTAACCCTAACCCTAACCCTAACCCTAACCCGAACCCAACCCGAACCCTAACCCTAACCGTAACCCGAACACTAACTCTAACCCTAACCCTAACCCGAACCCTAAAACTAACCCTAACCCTAACACAAACGCGAACCCTAACCCTAACCCAAACCCGAACCCTAACCCTAACCCTAACCCTAACCCGAACCCTAACCCTAACCCTAAACCCTAACCCTAACCCTGACCGTAACCCGAACCCTAACCCTAACCCTAAACCTAACACTAACCCGAACCCGAACCCTAACCCATACCCTACCCCTAAACCTAATCCGAAACCTAACCCTAACCCTAACCCTAACCATAAACCGAACCCGAACCCTAACCTTAACCCGAACCCTAAACCTAACACTAACCCTAACTCTAACCCGAACCCTAACCCTAACGCGAACCCTAACCCTAACCTGAAACCTAATCCAAACTCTAACCCTAACCCGAACCTTAACCCTAACCCTAACCCGAACCTTAAACCTAACCCTAAGTCTAACCCGAACCCTAACCTGAACCCTAACCCTAACCCTAACCCGAACCCTAACCCTAAACCTAACCCTAACCCGAACCCTAACCCTAATCCTAACCCTAACCTAACCCTAACCCGAACCCTAACCCTAACCCTAACCCTCACCCTAACCGTAACCCTAACCCTAACCCTAACCCGAACGGTAACACTAACCCTAACCCCTAACCCTAACCCTAAACCTAACCCTAACCGAACCCTAACCCTAACCCTATCCCTAACCCTAACCTGAACCCGAACCCTAACCCGAACCCTACCCCTAACCCTAATCCGAACCCTAACCCTAACCCTACCCTAACCCGAACCCGAACCCTAAACCTAACCCGAAAACTAACCCTTACCCTAACCCTAACCCTAACCCGAACCCTAACCCGAACCCTAACCCTAACCCTAACCCGAACCCTATCCCTAACCCTAACCCGAACCCTAACCCTAACCTTAACCGGAACCCTAACCCTAACCCTAACCCAAACCCTAACCCTAACCATAACCCTAACCCTAACCCTAACCCGAACCCTACCCTAACCCTAACCCCTAACGCTAACCGTAACCCTAACCCGAACCGTAACCCTAACCCTAAACCTAACCCAAACCCGAACCCGAACCCTAACCCGAACCCTGGCCCTAACCCTAACCCTAACCCTAACCCTAACCCTGACCCTAACCTAACACAAACCCGAACCCTAACCCTAACACTAACCGTAACCCGAACCCGAACCCTAACCCTAACCCAAACCCTAACACTAACACTAACCCTAACCCTAACCCGAACCCTAACCCTAAGCCGAACACTAACCCAAACCCGAAACCTAACCGAAACTCTAACCCTAACCCGAACCCGACCCTAACCCTAACCCGAACCCTAACCCTAACCCGAACAATAACCCTAACACTAACCTGAACCCTAACCCTAACACTAACCCTAACCCTAACCCGAACCCTAACCCTAACCTTAACCGGAACCCTAACCCTAACCCGAACCCGAACCCTAAACCTAACCCTTATCCGAACCCTAACCCTAACCCGAACCCTAACCCTAACCCTAACCCGAACCCTAACCATAACCCTAACCCTAACCCTAACACGAACCCTAACCCTAAAACTAACCCTAACCCTAAACAGAACCCTAACCCTAACCTTAACCGGAACCCTAACACTAACCCTAACCCGAACCCGAACACTAACACCTTACCCGAATCCTAACCCTAACCCGAACCCTAACCCGAACCCTAACCATAACCCTAACCCTGAACCCGAACCCTAACCCTAAACCTAACCCTAACCCTAACCCTAACCCGAACCCTAACCCTAACCCTAACCCTAACCCTAACCCTAACCCTAACCTTAACCCTAACCCTAACCCTAACCCTAAGCCGAACCGGAACCCTAACCCGAACCCTACCCCTAAGCCTAATCCGAACCCTAACCCTAAACCTAACCCTAACTCTAACCCGAACCCTAACACTAACCAGAACGCTAACCCTAACCCTAACCCTAACCCTCACCCTGCCCCGAACCCTAACCCTAACCCTAACCCGAACCCTAACCCTAACCCGAACCCTAACCCTAACCCTAACCCTAACTCTAACCCGAACCCTAACCCTAACCCGAACCCTAACCCTAACCCGAACCCTAACCCTAACCCTAACCCGAACCCTAAACCTAACACTAACCCGAACCCTAACCCTAACCCGAACCCTAACCCTAACCGTAACCCTAACCCTAACCCGAACCCTAACCCTAACCCTAACCCCTAACACTAACCCTAACCCTAACCCTACCCTAACCCTAACCCGAACCCGAACCCTAACCCGAACTCTACACCTAACACTAATCCGAACTCTAAACCTAACCTTAATCCTAACCCTAACCCTAACCCGAACCCGAACCCTAACCCTAACCCTAACCCTAACCCTAACCCGAACACTAACACTAACCCGAACACTAACCCCTAACCCTAACCCTAACCCTAACCCTAACCCTAACCCGAACCCTAACCCTAACCCTTCCTCCTAACCCTAACACTAACCCTAAACCGAACCCTAACCCTAACCCGAACCCTAACCCTAACCCGAACACTAACCCGAACCCTAACCCTAACCTGAACCCGAAACCTAACCCTAACCCTAAGCCGAACCCAACCCGAACCCTAACCCTAACCGTAACCCGAACACTAACCCTAACCCTAACCCTACCCCGAACCCTAAACCTAAACCTAACCCGAAACCTAACCCTAACCCTAACCCTAACCCGAACGGTAACCCTAACACTAACCCCTAACCCTAACACTAACCCTAACCCTAACCCGAACCCTAACCCTAACCGTAACCCTACCCTAACCCGAACCCTAACCCGAACCCTAACCCTAAACCTAACGCCGAACCCGAACCCTAAACCTAACCCTAACCCGAACCCTAACCCGAACCCTAACTCTAACCCGATGCCGAACCCTAAACCTAACCCGAACCCGAACCCTAACCCTAACCCTAACCCAAACCCTAACACTAAACCGAACCCTAACCCTAACCCTAACCCTAACCCTAACCCTAACCCGAACCCTAACCCTAACCCTAACCCGACCCCTAACCCGATCCCTAACGCGAACCCTAACCCTAACCCTAACCCTAACGCTAAACCGAAACCTAACCCTAACCCTCACCCTGCCCCGAACCCTAACCCTAATCCTAACCCTAACCCGAACCCTAAACCGAACCCTAACCCTAACCCTAACCCGAACCCTAACCCTAACCCTAACCCTAACCCGAACCCTAAACCTAACCATAACCCTAACCCTAACCCTAACCCGAACCCTAACCCTAACACTAACCCGAACCCTAACCCTAACCCGAACCTGAACCGTAACCCTAACACTAAACCGAACCCTAAACCTAACCTGAACCCTAACCCTAACCATAACCCTAACCCGAACCCGAACCCTAACCCGAACCCTACACCTAACACTAATCCGAACCCTAACCCAAACCCTAAGCCTAACCCTAACCCTAACCCGAACCCTAACCCTAACCCGAACCCTAACCCCTAACCCTAACCCTAACCATAACCCTAACCCGAACCCTAAACCTAACCATACCTCCTAACCCTAACACTAACCCTAAACCGAACCCTAAACCTAACCCGAAACCTAACCCTAACCCGAACACTAACCCGAACCCTAACTCTAACCTGACCCCGAACCCTAACCCTAACCCTAACCCGAACCCAAAAGGAACCCTAAACCTAACCATAACCCGAACACTAACCCTAACCCTAACCCTAACCCGAACCCTAAACCTAACCCTAACCCCAACACTAACCCGAACCCTAACCCTAACCCGAAACCTAACCCTAACCCTAACCCTAACCCTAACCCTAACCCTAACCCGAACCCTAACCCTAACCCTAACCCCTAACCCTAACCCTAAACGTAACCCGAACCCTAACCCTAACCCTAAGCCTAACACTAACCCGAACCCGAACCCTAACCCGTACCCTACCCCTAACCCTAATCCGAAACCTAACCCTAACCCTAACCCTAACCCTAAACCGAACCCGAACCCTAAACCGAACCCGAACCCTAACCCTAACTCGAACCCTAACCCTATCCCGAACCCTAACCCGAAACCGAACCCTAACCCTAACCCTAACCGTAACCCGAACCCGAACCCGAACCCTAACCCTAACCCGAACCCTAACCCTAACACTAACCCTAACCCTAAACCGAAACCTAACCCTAACGCGAACCCTAACCCTAACCCGAAACCTAACCCAAACTCTAACCCTAACCCGAACCTTAACCCTAACCCTAATCCGAACCTTAACCCTAACCCTAACCCTAACCCTAAACCTAAACCTAACCCGAACCCTAAACCTAACCCTAACCCTAACCCTAACCCGAACCCTAACCCTAACCTAACCCAAACCCGAACCCTAAACTGAACACTAACCCTAACCCTAACCCGAACCCTAACCCTAAACCTAACCCTAACTCGAACCCTAACCCTAAACCTAAACCTAACCCTAACCCTAACCCGAACCCTAACCCTAACCCTAACCCGAACCCTAAACCTAACCCTAACCCTAACCCTAACCCGAACGGTAACACTAACCCTAACCCCTAACCCTAAACCTAAACCTAACCCTAAACCGAACCCTAACCCTAACCCTACCCCTAACCCTAACCCGAACCCGAACCCAATCCGAACCCTACACCTAACCCTGATCCGAACCCTATCCCTAACCCTAAACCTAACCCTAACTCGAAACCGAACCCTAACCCTAACCCGAACTCTAACACTAAAACAAACGCTAACCCGAACCCGAACCCTAACCCTAACCCTAACCCGAACCCTAACCCTAACCTTAACCGGAACCCTAACCCTAATCTGAACCCGAATCCTAACCCTAACCCTAACCCGAAACCTAAAGCTAACCCGAACCCTAACCCTAACCCTAACCCGAACCCTAACCCTAACCCTAACCCTAACCCTAACCCTAACCCCAACCCTAAACCTAACCCTAAACCGAACCGTAACCCTAACCCTAAACCTAACCCTAACCCTAACCCTAACCCTAACCCGAACGGTAACCCTAACCCTAACCCCTAAACCTAACCCCAACCCTAACCCTAACCCGAACCCTAAACCTAACCCTAACCCTAACCCTAACCCGTACCCGAACCCTAACACGAACCCTACCCCTAACCCTAATCCGAACCCTAACCCTAACCCTAACCCTAACCCTAACCCTAACCCGAACCCAACCCGAACCCTAACCCTAACCGTAACCCGAACACTAACTCTAACCCTAACCCTAACCCGAACCCTAAAACTAACCCTAACCCTAACACAAACGCGAACCCTAACCCTAACCCAAACCCGAACCCTAACCCTAACCCTAACCCTAACCCGAACCCTAACCCTAACCCTAAACCCTAACCCTAACCCTGACCGTAACCCGAACCCTAACCTGAAACCTAACCCTAACCCTACCCTAACCCGAACCCGAACCCTAAACCTAACCCGAAAACTAACCCTTACCCTAACCCTAACCCTAACCCGAACCCTAACCCGAACCCTAACCCTAACCCTAACCCGAACCCTATCCCTAACCCTAACCCGAACCCTAAACCTAACCTTAACCGGAACCCTAACCCTAACCCTAACCCAAACCCTAACCCTAACCATAACCCTAACCCTAACCCTAACCCGAACCCTACCCTAACCCTAACCCCTAACGCTAACCGTAACCCTAACCCGAACCGTAACCCTAACCCTAAACCTAACCCAAACCCGAACCCGAACCCTAACCCGAACCCTGGCCCTAACCTTAACACTAACCCTAACCCTAACCCTGACCCTAACCTAACACAAACCCGAACCCTAACCCTAACACTAACCGTAACCCGAACCCGAACCCTAACCCTAACCCAAACCCTAACACTAACACTAACCCTAACCCTAACCCAAACCCTAACCCTAAGCCGAACACTAACCCAAACCCGAAACCTAACCCAAACTCTAACCCTAACCCGAACCCGACCCTAACCCTAACCCGAACCCTAACCCTAACACGAACAATAACCCTAACACTAACCTGAACCCTAACCCTAACACTAACCCTAACCTTAACCCGAACCCTAACCCTAACCTTAACCGGAACCCTAACCCTAACCCGAACCCGAACCCTAAACCTAACCCTTATCCGAACCCTAACCCTAACCCGAACCCTAACCCTAACCCTAACCCGAACCCTAACCATAACCCTAACCCTAACCCTAACACGAACCCTAACCCTAAACCTAACCCTAACCCTAAACAGAACCCTAACCCTAACCTTAACCGGAACCCTAACCCTAACCCTAACCCGAACCCGAACACTAACACCTTACCCGAATCCTAACCCTAACCCGAACCCTAACCCGAACCCTAACCATAACCCTAACCCTGAACCCGAACCCTAACCCTAAACCTAACCCTAACCCTAACCCGAACCCTAACCCTAACCCTAACCCTAACCCTAACCCTAACCCTAACCTTAACCCTAACCCTAACCCTAACCCTAAGCCGAACCGGAACCCTAACCCGAACCCTACCCCTAAGCCTAATCCGAACCCTAACCCTAACCCTAACCCTAAATCTAACCCGAACCCTAACACTAACCAGAACGCTAACCCTAACCCTAACCCTAACCCTCACCCTGCCCCGAACCCTAACCCTAATCCTAACCCTAACCCGAACCCTAACCCGAACCCTAACCCTAACCCTAACCCGAACCCTAACCCTAACCCTAACCCTAACCCGAACCCTAACCCTAACCCGAACCCTAACCCTAACCCTAACCCGAACCCTAAACCTAACACTAACCCGAACCCTAACCCTAACCCGAACCCTAACCCTAACCGTAACCCTAACCCTAACCCGAATCCTAACCCTAACCCTAACCCCTAACACTAACCCTAACCCTAACCCTAACCCTACCCTAACCCTAACCCGAACCCGAACCCTAACCCGAACCCTACACCTAACACTAATCCGAACTCTAAACCTAACCTTAATCCTAACCCTAACCCTAACCCGAACCCGAACCCTAACCCTAACCCTAACCCTAACCCTAACCCGAACAATAACACTAACCCGAACACTAACCCCTAACCCTAACCCTAACCCTAACCCTAACCCTAACCCGAACCCTAACCCTAACCCTTCCTCCTAACCCTAACACTAACCCTAAACCGAACCCTAACCCTAACCCGAACCCTAACCCTAACCCGAACACTAACCCGAACCCTAACCCTAACCTGAACCCGAAACCTAACCCTAACCCTAAGCCGAACCCAACCCGAACCCTAACCCTAACCGTACCCGAACACTAACCCTAACCCTAACCCTAACCCGAACCCTAAACCTAAACCTAACCCGAAACCTAACCCTAACCCTAACCCTAACCCTAACCCTAACCCGAACGGTAACCCTAACACTAACCCCTAACCCTAACACTAACCCTAACCCTAACCCGAACCCTAACCCTAACCGTAACCCTAACCCTAACCCGTACCCGAACCCTAACCCGAACCCTACCCCAAACCCTAATCCGAACCCTAACCCTAACCCTAACCCTAACCCTAACCCGAACCCTAACCCTAACCGGAACCCTAACCCTAACCCTAACCCTAACCCTAACCCGAACCCTAACCCGAACCCTATCCCTAACCCTAACCCGAACCCTAACCCTAACACTAACCCTAACCCGAACCCTAACCCTAACCTTAACCGGAACCCTAACAGTAACCCTAACCCGAACCTGAACCATAACCCCTTACACGAATCCTAACCCTAACCCGAACCCTAACCCGAACCCTAACCCTAACCCTAAACCCGAACCCGAACCCTAACCCTAACCCTAACCCGAACCCTAACCCGAACCCTAAACCTAACCCGAACCCTAACCCTAACCCTAACCCGACCCCTAACCCGAACCCTAACGCGAACCCTAACCCTAACCCGAACCCTAACCCGAACCCTAACCCTAACCCTAAACCCGAACCCGAACCCTAACCCTAACCCTAACCCGAACCCTAACCCGAACCCTAAACCTAACCCGAACCCTAACCCTAACCCTAACCCGACCCCTAACCCGACCCCTAACCCGAACCCTAACGCGAACCCTAACCCTAATCCTAACCCTAACCTAACCCTAAACCGAACCCTAACCCTAACCCTCACCCTGCCCCGAACCCTAACCCTAATCCTAACCCTAACCCGAACCCTAACCCGAACACTAACCCTAACACTAACCCGAACCTTAACCCTAAACCTAACCCTAAACCGAACCCTAACCCTAACCATAACCCTAACCCTAACCCTCACCCGAACCCTAACCCTAACACTAACCTGAAACCTAACCCTAACCCGAACCCTAACCCTAACCGTAACCCTAACCCTAACCCGAACCCTAACCCTAACTCTAACCCCTAACACTAACCCTAACCCTAACCCTAACCCTAACCCGAACCCGAAACCTAACTCGAACCCTACACCTAACACTAATCGGAACCCTAACACTAACCTTAATCCTAACCCTAACCCTAACCCGAACCCGAACCCTAACCATAACCCTAACCCTAACCCTAACCCTAACCCGAACCCTAACACTAAACCGAACCCTAACCCCTAACCCTAACCCTAACCCTAAACCTAATCCGAACCCTAACCCTAACCCTACCTCCTAAACCTAACACTAACCCTAAACCGAACCCTAACCCTTACCCGAACCCTAACCCTAACCCGAACACTAACCCGAACCCTAACCCTAACCTGAACCCGAACCCTAACCCTAACCCTAACCCGAACCCAACCCGAACCCTAACCCTAACCGTAACCCGAACACTAACACTAACCCTAACCATAACCCGAACCCTAACCCTACCATAACCCTAACACTAACCCGAAACCTAACCCTAACCCTAACCCGAACCCTAACCCTAACCCTAACCCTAACACTAACCCGAACACAAACCCTAACCCGTACCCTACCGCTAACCCTAATCCGAACACTAACCCTAACCCTAAACCGAACCCGAACTCTAACCCTAACCCGAACCCGAACCCTAACCCTAACCCGAACCCTAACCCTATCCCGAACCCTAACCCGAAACCGAACCCTAAACCTAAACCTAACCGTAACCCGAAACCGAACCCTAACCCTAACCCGAACCCTAAACCTAACACTAACCCTAACCCTAACCCTAATTCGAACCCTAACCCTAACGCGAACCCTAACCCTAACCCAAAACCTAACAAAAACTCTAACCCTATCCCGAACCTTAACCCTAACCCTAACCCGAACCTTAACCCTAAACCTAACCCTAACCCTAACCTTAACCGTAACCCTATCCCAAACCGAAACCCTAACCCTAACCCTAACCCGAACCTTAAACCTAACCCTAACCCGAACCATAACCCTAACCCGAACCCTAAACCTAACCCTAACCCGAACCCTAACCCTAACCCGAACCCTAACCCTAACCCTAACCCTAAGCCTAACCCGAACCCTAACCCTAACCCTAACCCGAAACTTAACCCTAACCCTACCCCAAAACTTAACCCTAACCCTAACCCTAACACTAAACCTAACCCGAACCCAAACCCCAACCCTAATCCTAACCCTAACCGGAACCCTAACACTAACCCTAACCCGAACCCTAACCTGAACCCTAACCCTAACCCTAACCAAAACCCTAAACCTAACCCTAACCTTAACCCTAACCCTAACCCTAAACCTAACCCGAACCGGAACCCTAACCCGAACTCTACCCCTAACCCTAATCCGAACCCTAACCCTAACACTAACCCTAACCCTAACGCTAACCCTAACACTAACCCGAACCCTAACACTAACCAGATCGCTAACCCTAACCCTAAACCTAACCCGAACCCGAACCCTAACCCGAACCCTAACCCTAACCCTAACCCGAACCCTAACCCTAACCCGAACCCTAAACCTAACCCTAACCCGAACCCTAACCTAACCCTAACCCTAACCCGAACCCTAACCCTAACCCTAACCCTAACCCGAACCCGAACCCTAACCCAAACCCTAACCCTAAACCGAACACGAACCCTCACCCTAAACATAACCCTAAACCGAACCTTAACCCTAAACCTAACCCGAACCCTAACCCTAACGCTAACCTAAACCGAACCATAACCCTAACCCTAACCCTAACCCGAACCCTAACCCGAACCCTAACCCTAACCCGAACCCTAACCCGAACCCTAAACCTAACCCTAACCCGAACCCTAACCCTAACCCTAACCCTAACCCGAAACCTAACCCTAACCATACCTCCTAAACCTAACCCTAACCCTAACCCGAACCCTAACCCTAACCGAACCCTAACCCTAACCCGAACCCTAACCCGAACCCTAAACCTAACCCGAACCCGAACCCTACCCCTAACCCGAACGCTAACCCTAACCCGAACCCTAACCCTATACTAACCCTAACCCGAACCCGAACCCTAACCCTAACCCTAACCAGAATCCTAACCCTAACCCGAACCCTAACCCTAACCCAAACCCTAAACCTAACCCGAACCCTAACCCGAACCCTAACCCGAACCCGAACCCTAAATCTAACGCTAACCCTAACCCGAACCCTAACCCTAACCCGAACCCTAACACTAACCCGAACCCTAACCCTAACCCTAACCCGAACCCGAACCCTAACCCTAACCCTAACCAGAATCCTAACCCTAACCCGAACCCTAACCCTAACCCAAACCCTAAACCTAACCCGAACCCTAACCCGAACCCTAACCCGAACCCTAACCCTAACCCGAACTCTAACCCTAACCCTAACCCGAACCCGAACCCTAACCCGAACCCTAACCCGAAACCTAACCCTAACCCGAACCCTAACCCTAACCCTAACCCTAACCCTAACCCGAACCTTAACCCTAACCCTACCCCGAAATTAACCCTAACCCTAACCCTACCCTGAACCCGAACCCTAACCCCTTACCCGAATCCTACCCTAACCCGAACCCTAACCCGAACCCTAACCCTAACTCGAACCCGAACCCTAACTCTAACCCTAACCCTAACCCTAACCCTAACCCGAACCGTGACCTAACCGTAAACCTAAACCGAACCCTAACGCTAACCCTAACCCGACACCTAACCCGAACCCTAACGCGAAATCTAACCCTAACCCTAACCCTAACCCGAACCTTAACCCTAACCCTACCCCGAACCTTAACCCTAACCCTAACCCTAAACCTAAACCTAACCCTAACCTGGACCCTAAACCTAACCCTAAACCTAACCCGAACCCTAACCCTAAACCTAACCCTAACCCGAACCCTAACCTGAACCCTAACCCTAACCCTAACCCTAACCCGAACCCTAACCCTAACCCTAACCCTAACCCGAACCCTAACCCTAACCTTAACACTCACCCTAACCCGAACCCTAACCCTAACCCTAGCCCGAGTCCTAACCCTAACCCTAACCCTAACCCTAACCCTAACCCTACCTCCTAACCCTAACACTAACCCTAAACCGAACCCTAAACCTAACCCGAAACCTAACCCTAACCCGAACACTAACCCGAACCCTAACCCTAACCTGAACCCGAACCCTAACCCTAACCCTAACCCGAACCCAACCGGAACCCTAACCCTAACCCGAACCCGAACACTAACCCTAACCCTAACCTTAACCCGAACCCTAACCCTAACCCTAACCCTAACCCTAACCCGAACCCTAACACTAACCCTAACCCCTAACCCTAACCCTAACCGTAACCCGAACCCTAACCCTAACCCTAAACCTAACACTAACCCGAACCCGAAACCTAACCCGTACCCTACCCCTAACCCTAATCCGAAAACTAACCCTAACCCTAACCCTAACCCTAAACCGAAACCGAACCCTAACCCTAACCCGAACCCGAACCCTAACCCTAACCCGAACCCTAACCCTATACCGATCCCGAACCCGAAACCGAACCCTAACCCTAACCCTAACCGTAACCCGAACCCGAAACCTAACCCGAACCCGAAACCGAACCCTAACCCTAACCCTAACCGTAACCCGAACCCGAAACCTAACCCTAACCCGAAACCTAACCCTAACACTAACCCTAACCCTAACCCGAACCCTAACCCTAACGCGAACCCTAACCCTAACCCGAAACCTAACCCTAAACCTAACCCTAACTCGAACCCTAACCCTAATCCTAACCCTAACCCTAACACTAACCTGAACCCTAACCCTTACCCTAACCCGAACCCTAACCCTAACCCTAACCCTAACCCTAACCCGAACGGTAACACTAACCCTAACCCCTAAACCTAACCCTAAACCTAACCCTAACCTGAACCCTAACCCTACCCCTACTCCTAACCCTAACCCGAACCCGAACCCTAACCCGAACCCTACCCCTAACCCTAACCCGAACCCTACCCCTAACCCTAACCCTAACCCTAACCCTAACCCGAACCGTAACCCGAACCCTAACCCTAACTTAACCCTAACACTAACCCGAACACGAACCCTAACCCGTACCCTACCGCTAACCCTAATCCGAACACTAACCCTAACCCTAACCCTAACCCTAAACCGAACCCGAACCCTAACCCTAACCCGAACCCGAACCCTAACCCTTACTCGAACCCTAACCCTATCCCGAACCCTAATCCGAAACCGAACCCTAACCCTAACCCTAACCGTAACCCAAACCCGAACCCTAACCCGAACCCGAACCCTAACCCTAACACTAACCCTAACCCTAACCCGAACCCTAACCCTAACGCGAACCCTAACCCTAACCCGAAACCTAACCCAAACTCTAACACTATCACGAACCTTAACCCTAACCCTAACCCGAACCTTAACCCTAACCCTAACCCTAACCCTAACCCAAACCCGAACACTAACTGTAACCATAACCCTAACCCTAACCCTAACCCGAACCCTAACCCTAACCCTATCCCGAACCCTAACCTTAACCGTAACCCTATCCCAAACCCGAACCCTAACTCTAACCCTAAACCGAACCCTAAACCTAACCCTAACCCGAACCATACCCCTAACCCGAACCCTAAACCTAACCCTAACCCGAACCCTAACCCTAACCCGAACCTAACCCTAACCCTAACCCTAAGCCTAACCCGAACCCTAACCCTAACCCTAACCCGAAACTTAACCCTAACCCTACCCCAAAACTTAACCCTAACCCTAACCCTAACACTAAACCTAACCCGAACCCAAACCCCAACCCTAATCCTAACCCTAACCGGAAACCTAACCCTAACCCTAACCCGAACCCTAACCTGAACCCTAACCCTAACCCTAACCAGAACCCTAAACCTAACCCTAAACTTAACCCTAACCCTAACCCTAAACCTAACCCTAACCCTAACCCGAACCGAAACCCTAACCCGAACTCTACCCCTAAACCTAATCCGAACCCTAACCCTAACACTAACCCTAACCCTAACGCTAACCCTAACACTAACCCGAACCCTAACACTAACCAGATCGCTAACCCTAACCCTAACCCTAACCTGAACCCGAACCCTAACCCGAACCCTAACCCTAACCCTAACCCTAACCCGAACCCTAACCCGAACCCGAACCCTAAACCTAACCCTAACCCGAACCCTAACCCTAACCCTAACCCTAAACCTAACCCGAACCCTAACCCTAACCCTAACCCTAACCGGAACCCGAACCCTAACCCGAACCCGAACCCTAACCCTAACACTAACCCTAATCCGAACCCGAACCCTAACCCTAACCCTAACCTGAACCCTAACCCTAACCTTAACCGGAACCCTAAACCTAACCCTACCCTGAACCCGAACCCTAACACCTTACCCGAATCCTAACCCTAACCCGAACCCTAACCCGAACGCTAACCCTAACTCGAACCAGAACCCTATCTCTAACCCTAACCCTAACCCTAACCCTAACCCGAACCGTGACCTAACCGTAAACCTAAACCGAACCCTAACGCTAACCCTAACCCGACACCTAACCCGAACCCTAACGCGAAACCTAACCCTAACCCTAACCCTAACCCGAACCTTAAACCTAACCCTACCCCGAACCTTAACCCTAACCCTAACCCTAAACCTAAACCTAACCCTAACCCGAACCCTAACCCTAACCCTAAACCTAACCCGAACCCTAACCCTAAACCTAACCCTAACCCGAACCCTAACCTGAACCCTAACCCTAACCCGAACCCTAACCCTAACCCTAACCCTAACGCGAACACTAACCCTAACCTTAACACTCACCCTAACCCGAACCCTAACCCTAACCCTAACCCGATTCCTAACCCTAACCCTAACCCTAACCCTAACCCTACCTCCTAACACTAACACTAACCCTAAACCGAACCCTAAACCTAACCCGAAACTTAACCCTAACCCGAACACTAACCCTAACCTTAACACTCACCCTAACCCGAACCCTAAACCTAACCCTAACCCGAGTCCTAACCCTAACCCTAACCCTAACCCTAACCCTACCTCCTAACACTAACACTAACCCTAAACCGAACCCTAAACCTAACCCGAAACCTAACCCTAACCCGAACACTAACCCGAACCCTAACCCTAACCTGAACCCGAACCCTAACCCTAACCCTAACCCGAACCCAACCGGAACCCTAACCCTAACCGGAACCCGAACACTAACCCTAACCCTAACCTTAACCCGAACCCTAACCCTAACCCTAACCCTAACCCCTTACCCTAACCCTAACCGTAACCCGAACCCTAACCCTAACCCTAAACCTAACACTAACCCGAACCCGAACCCTAACCCGTACCCTACCCCTAACCCTAATCCGAAACCTAACCCTAACCCTAACCCTAACCTTAAACCGAACCCGACCCCTAACCCTAACCCGAACCCGAACCCTAACCCTAACCCAAACCCTAACCCTATCCCGAACCCTAACCCGAAACCGAACCCTAACCCTAACCCTAACCGTAACCCGAACCCGAACCTAACCCTAACCCGAACCCTAACCCTAACACTAACCCTAACCCGAACCCTAACCCTAACGCGAACCCTAACCCTAACCCTAACCCGAACCCTAACCCTAACCCTAACCCGAACCCTAACCCTAACCCGAACCCTAACCCTAACCCTAACCCGAACCCTAACCCGAACCCGACCCCTAACCCTAATCCGAACCATAACCCTAAACCTAACCCTAACCCTAACCCGAACCCTAACCCTAACCCGAACCCTAACCCTAACCCGAACACGAACCCTAACCCGAAACCGACCCCTAACCCTAATCCGAACCCTAACCCTAACCCGAACCCTAACCCTAACCCGAACCCTAACCCGTACCCTAACCCGAACCCGACCCCTAACCCTAATCCGAACCCTAACCCTAACACTAACCCTAACCCTAACCCGAACCCTAACCCTAACCCGAACCCTAACCCTAACCCGAACACGAACCCTAACCCGAACCCAACCCCTAACCCTAATCCGAACCCTAACCCTAACCCTAACCCTAACCCGAACCCGAACCCTAACCCTAACCGGAACCATAACCCTAACCCTAACCCTAACCCTAACCCGAACCCTAACCCTAACCCTAACGCGAACCCTAACCCTATCACTAACCCAAACCCGAACCCTAACCCTAACCCGAACCCTAACCCTAAACCTAATCCGAACCGTAACCCTAACACGAACCCGAACCCTTACCCTAACCCTAACCCGAACACTAACCCTAACCCTAACCCGAACCCTAACCCTAACCCTAACATGAACACTAACCCCTAACCCTAACCCGAACCCGAACCCTAACCCGAACCCTAACCCTAACACTAACCCTAACCCGAACCCGAACCCTAACCCCTTACCCGAATCCTAACCCTAACCCGAACCCTAACCCGAACCCTAACCCTAACCCTAACCCCGAACCCGAACCCTAACCCGAACCCGAACCCTAACCCTAACCCGAACCCGAACCTTAACCCTAACCCTAGCCCCAACCCTAACCCTAACCCGAACCCGAACCCTAAACCTAACCTTAACCCGACACCTATCCCGAACCCTAACGCGAACCCTAACCCTAAGCCTAACCCTAACACTAACCCTACCCCTGACCCTAACCCTAACCCGAACCCTAACCCGAACACGAACCCTAACCCGAAACCGAACCCTATCCCTAACCCGAACCCTAACCCTAACCCGAACCCTAACACTAACCCGAACCCTAACCCTAACCCGAACCCGAACCCTATCACTAACCCTAACCGGAACCCTAACCCTAACCCGAACCCTAACCCTAACCCAAACCCTAA
>JAVLSZ010000158.1:65000-120000 GCA_032313775.1 Urocyon cinereoargenteus | reverse complement strand
CCCTAACCCTAACCCGAAACCATCCCTAACCCTAACCCGAACCCGAACCCGAACCCTAACCCTAATCCTAACCCGAAGTCTAACCCTAACCCGAACCCTAAACCTAACCCTAACCCGAACCCTAACCCTAACCCTAACTCTAACCCTAAACCGAACCCTAACCCTAAACCTAACCCGAACACTAACCCTAAGCCTAACATGAACTCTAACCCTAACCCGAACCCTAACCCTAACCCTAACCCTAACCCGAACCCTAACCCTAACCCTAACCCGACCCCTAACCCGAACCCTAACACATACCCTAAACCTAACCTTAACCCTAAACCTAACCCGAACCCTAAACCTAATCTAACCCTAACCCGAACCCTAACCCTAACCCGAACCCTAAACCTAAACCGAACCCTAACCCTAACCCGAACCCGAACCCTAACACATACCCTAACCCTAACCTTATCCCTAACCCTAACCCGAACCCTAACCCTAACCCTAACCCGAACCCTAACCCTAACCTAACCCGAACCCTAACCATAACCATAACCCTAACCCGAACCGTAACCCTAACCCCTAAACCTAACCCTAACCCTAACCCGAACCCGAACCCTAACCCTAACCATAACCCTTAACCCTAAACCTAACCCTAACCCTAACCCGAACCCTCACCCTAACCCTAACCCTAACCCTAACCCGAACCCGAAACCTAACCCGAACCTTACCCCTAACCCTAATCGGAAACCTAACCCTAACCCTAAACCTAACCCGAACCCGAACCCTAACCCTAACCCTATCCCGAACCCGAACCCTAACCCTAAACCGAACCCTAACCCTAAACCTAAACCGAAACCTAACCCTAACCCTAACCCGAACCCGAACCCTAACCCTAATCCTAACCCGAAGTCTAACCCTAACCCGAACCCAAACCCTAACCCTAACCCGAACCCTAATCCTAACCCTAACCCGAACCCTAAATCTAACCCGAACCCTAACCCTAACCTGAACCCGAACCCGAACTCTGACCCTAACCGAACCCTAACCCTAACCCTAAACCGAACCCTAACCACAACCCGAACCCTAACACGAACCCGAACCCTAAACCTAACCCGAACCCGAACCCTAACCTTAACCCTAACCCGAACCCTAACCATAACCCGAACCCTAACCCTAACCCTAACCCGAACCCTAAACCTAAACCTAACCCGAACCCTAACCCTAACCCGAACCCTAACCCTAACCCTAACCCGAATCCTAACCCTAACCCTAACCCGAACCCTAACCCGAACACTAACCCTAATCCTAAACCTAACCCAAACCCAAACCCTAACCCTAACCCGAACCCTAACACTAACCCTAACCCGAACCCTAACCCTAACCCTAACCCTAACCCTAACTCTAAACCTAAACCGAACCCTAACCCTAAACCTAACCCGAACCCTAACCCTAATCCTAACATGAACTCTAACCCTAACCCGAACCCTAACCCTAACCCTAACCCTAACCCGAACCCTAACCTAACCCTAACCCGACCCCTAACCCGAAACCTAACACATACCCTAACCCTAACCCTAACCCTAACCCTAACCAGAACCCTAACCCTAACCCTAACTCTAACCCGAACCCTAACCCTAACACGAACCCTAAACCTAAACCTAACCCGAACCCTAACCCTAACCCGAACCCGAACCCTAACACATACTCTAACCCTAACCTTAACCCTAACCCTAACCCGAACACTAACCCTAACCCTAACCCGAACCCTAACCCTAAACCTAACCCGAACCCTAACCCTAAGCCTAACATGAACTCTAACCCTAACCCGAACCCTAACCCTAACCCTAACCCTAACCCGAACCCTAATCCTAACCCTAACCCGACCCCTAACCCGAACCCTAACACATACCCTAACCCTAACCCTAACCCTAACCCGAACCCGAACACTAAACCGAACCCTACCCCTAACCCTAATCCGAACCCTAACCCTAACCCTAACCCTATCCCGAAACCTAACCCTAACCCTAACCCTAACCCTAACCCTAACCCTAACCCTAACCCAAACACTAACCCGAACCCGAACCCTAACCCTAACCCTAACCCTAACCCGAACCCTAACCCTAACCCGAAAACTAACACTAACCCGAATCCTAACCCGAACCCGAACCCTAACCGTAACACTAACCCTAAACCGAACCCGAACCCTAACCCTAACCCTAACCCTAACACTAACCCTAACCCTAACCCGAACCCTAACCCTAACCCGAACCCGAACCCTAACCCTAACCTTAACCGGAACCCTAACCCTAACCCGAACCCTAACCCTAACCCAAACCCTAACCCTAACCCGAACCCTAACCCGAACCCTAACCCGAACCCTAAACCTAACCCGAACCCTAAACCTAACCCTAACCCGAACCCGAACCCTAACCCGAACCCTAACCCTAAACCTAACCCTAACACGAACCCTAATCCAAACACTAACCCTAACCCGAACCTGAACCCTAACCCTACCCCGAACCTTCACCCTAACCCTAACCCTAACCCTAAACCTAACCCTAACCCGAACCCTAACCCTAAACCTAACCCTAACCCGAAACCTAACCCTAACCCTAACCCTAACCCGAACCCTAACCTGAATCCTAAACCTAACCCTAACCCGAACCCTAACCCTAACCCTAACCCTAACCCGAACACTAACCCTAACCCTAACCCTAACCCGAACCCTGACCCTAACCCTAACCTTAACCCTAACCCTAAACCGAAACTGAACCCTAACCCTAACCCTAACCGTAACCCGAACCCGAACCCTAACTCTAACCCGAACCCTAACCTAACACTAACCCTAACCCTAACCCGAACCCTAACCCTAACCCGAACCCTAACCCTAACCCGAACCCTAACCCAAACTCTAACCCTAACCCGAACCCGAACCCCTACACTAACCCTAAACCTAACCCGAACCCTAACCCTAACCTTAACCGGAACCCTAACCCTAACCCTACCCCGAACCCGAACTCTAACCCCTTACCCGAATCCTAACCCTAACCTGAACCCTAACCCGAACCCTAACCCTAACCCGAATCCGAACCCTAACCCTAACCCGAACCCTAACCCTAACCCTAACCCGAACCTTAACCCTAACCCTACCCCGAACCTTAACCCTAACCCTAACCCTAAACCTAAACCTAACCCTAACCCGAACCCTAACCCTAACCCTAACCCTAACCCGAAACCTAACCCTAACCCTAACCCTAACACGAACCCTATCCTGAACCCTAACCCTAAACCTAACACGAACCCTAACCCTAACCCTAACCCTAACCCGAACCCTAACCCTAACCCTAACCCTAACCCTAACCCGAACCCTAACCCTAACCCTAACCCTAACACTAACCCGAACCCTAACCCTAACCCTAACCCGAACCCTAACCCTAACCCTAACCCTAACACTAACCCGAACGGTAACTCTAACCCTAACCCCTAACCCTAACCCTAAACCTAACCCTAACCCAAACCCTAACCCTAACCCTAACCCTAACCATAACTCGAACCCGAACCCTAACCCGAACCCTACCCCTAACCCTAATCCGAACCCTAACCCTAACCCTAACACTAACCCTAACCCTAACCCGAACCCTAACCTAACCAGAACCCTAACCCTAACCCTAACCCGAACCCTAACACGAACCCTAACCCTAAACCGAACCCTAACCCTAACCCTAACCCTAACCCGAACCCTAACCCTAACCTTAACCGGAACCCTAACCCTAACCCTAACGCGAACCCGAACTCTAACCCCTTACCCGAATCCTAACCCTAACCCGAACCCGAACCTTAACCCTAACGCTAACCCCGAACCCGAACCCTACCCTAACCCTAACCATAACCCGAGCCCTAACCCGAACACTAACCCTAACACGAACCCGAACCCTAACCCTAACCCGAACCAGAACCCTAACCCTAACCCTAAACCGAACCCTAAACCTAACCCGAACCCTAACCCTAAACCTAACCCTAACCCGAAACCTAACGCTAACCCTAACCCTAACCGTAACCCTAAGCCTAACCCGAACCCTAACCCGAACACTAACCCTAAACCTAACCTGAACCCTAACCCTAACGCTAACCCTAACCCGAACCCGAACCCTAACCCTAACCCTAACCGAAACCCTAACCCTAACCCTAACCCTAACACGAACCCGAACCCTAACCCCTTACCCGAATCCTAACCCTAACCCGAACCCTAACCCGAACCCTAACCCTAACCATCACCCCGAACCCGAACCCTAACCCTAACCCTAAACCTAACCCGAACCCTAACCCGAACCCGAACCCTAACCCTAACCCGAACCCGAACCCTAACCCTAACCCTAACCCTAACCCTAACCCTAACACGAACCCTAAATCTAACCCTAACCCTAACCCGAACCCTAAACCTAACCCTAACCCGACACCTATTCCGAACCCTAACGCGAACCCTAACCTTAACGCTAACCCTAACCCTAACACTAACCCTAACCCTAACCCTAAACCTAACCCGAACCCTAACCCTAAACCTAACCCTAACCCGAAACCTAACGCTAACCCTAACCCTAACCGTAACCCTAAGCCTAAACCGAACCCTAACCCGAACACTAACCCTAAACCTAACCTGAACCCTAACCCTAACGCTAACCCTAACCCGAACCCGAACCCTAACCCTAACCCTAACCGAAACCCTAACCCTAACCCTAACCCTAACACGAACCCGAACCCTAACCCCTTACCCGAATCCTAACCCTAACCCGAACCCTAACCCGAACCCTAACCCTAACCATCACCCCGAACCCGAACCCTAACCCTAACCCTAAACCTAACCCGAACCCTAACCCTAAAACGAACCCTAACCCGAACCCTAACCCTAACCCGAACCCTAACCCGAACCCTACCCCTAACTCTAACCCGAACCCTAACCCTAAACCTAACCCTAACCCTAACCCGAAACATAACCCTAACCCGAACCCTAACACTAAACCTAACCCTAATCCTAACCCGAACCCTAACCCGAACCCTAACCCTAACCCTAACCGTAACCCTAACCCGAACCCGAACACTAAACCTAAACCTAACCCTAACCCGAACCCCAACCCGAACCCTAACCCGAACCCTAACCCGAACCCTAACCCGAACCCTAACCCTAACCCTATTCCGAAACCTAACCCGAACCCTAAACCTAACACGAACCCGAACACTAACCCTAACCTTAACCCTAACCCGAACCCTAACCCTAACCCTAACCCTAACCCCAACCCTTACCCGAACCCTAACCCGAACCCTAACCCGAACCATAACCCTAAACCGAACCCTAACCCGAACCCTAACCCGATCCATAACCCGAACCCTAACCCTAACCCTAACCCGAACACTAACCCTAACCCTAACCCGAACCCTAACCCGAAACCTAACCCTAACCCTAACCCGAAATATAAACCTAACCATAACACTAACCCGAACCCTAACACTAACCCCTAACCCTAACCCTAACCCTAACCCGAACCCGAACCCTAACCCTAACCCTAAACCTTTAATCTCACCCGAACCCTAACCCGAACCCTCACCCTAACCCTAACCCTAACCCTAACCCGAACCCTAACCCTAACCCGAACCCTAACCCTAACCCGAAACCTAACCCTAACCCTAACCCGAACCCGAACCCGAACCCGAACCCTAACCCTAATCCTAACCCGAAGACTAACCCTAACCCGAACCCTAACCCTAAACCTAACCCCAACCCTAACCCGAACCCTAACCCGAACCCTAACCCGAACCATAACCCTAAACCGAACCCTAACCCGAAACCTAACCCGATCCCTAACCCGAACCCTTACCCTAACCCTAACCCGAACCCTCACCCTAACCCTAACCCTAACCCTAACCCGAACCCGAAACCTAATCCTAACCCGAAGTCTAACCCTAACCCGAACCCTGACCCTAACCTTAACCCTAACCCTAACCCTAACCCTAACCCTAACACGAAACTGAACCCTAACCCTAACCCTAACCATAACCCGAACCCGAACCCTAACTCTAACCCGAACCCTAACCCAAACACTAACCCTAACCCTAACCAGAACCCTAACCTTAACCCGAACCCTAACCATAACCCGAACCCTAACCCAAACTCTAACCCTAAACCGAACCAGAACCCTAACCCTAACCCGAACCCTAACCCTAACCCTAACCCTAACCCTAACCCCTAACCCTAACCCTAACCCTAACCCTAACCCTAACCCTAAAACCTAACCCTAACTCCAACCCTAACCCGAACCCTAACCCGAACCCGAACCCTAACCCTAACCCGAACCCTAACCCTAACCATAACCCTAACCCGAACCCTAACCCTAAACCCTAACCCTAACCCTAACCCGAACCCGAACCCTAACCCTAACCCTAACCCTTAACCCTAACCCTAACCCTAACCCGAACCCTCACCCTAACCCTAACCCTAACCCTAACCCGAACCCGAAACCTAACCCGAACCTTACCCCTAACCCTAATCGGAACCCTAACCCTAACCCTAAACCTAACCCGAACCCGAACCCTAACCCTAACCCTATCCCGAACCCGAACCCTAACCCTAACCTTAACCGGAACCCTAACCCTAACCCGAACCCTAACCCTAACCCAAACCCTAACCCTAACCCGAACCCTAACCCGAACCCTAACCCGAACCCTAAACCTAACCCGAACCCTAAACCTAAACCTAACCCGAACCCGAACCCTAACCCGAACCCTAACCCTAAACCTAACCCTAACACGAACCCTAACCCAAACACTAACCCTAACCCGAACCTGAACCCTAACCCTACCCCGAACCTTCACCCTAACCCTAACCCTAACCCTAAACCTAACCCTAACCCGAACCCTAACCCTAACCCTAACCCGAAACCTAACCCTAACCCTAACCCTAACCCGAACCCTAACCTGAACCCTAAACCTAACCCTAACCCGAACCCTAACCCTAACCCTAACCCTAACCCGAACACTAACCCTAACCCTAACCCTAACCCGAACCCTGACCCTAACCCTAACCTTAACCCTAACCCTAACCCGAAACTGAACCCTAACCCTAACCCTAACCGTAACCCGAACCCGAACCCTAACTCTAACCCGAACCTTAACCCTAACACTAACCCTAACCCTAACCCGAACCCTAACCTAACCCGAACCCTAACCCTAACCCGAACCCTAACCCAAACTCTAACCCTAACCCGAACCCGAACCCTAACACTAACCCTAAACCTAACCCGAACCCTAACCCTAACCTTAACCGGAACCCTAACCCTAACCCTACCCAGAACCCGAACTCTAACCCCTTACCCGAATCCTAACCCTAACCTGAACCCTAACCCGAACCCTAACCCTAACCCGAATCCGAACCCTAACCCTAACCCGAACACTAACCCTAACCCTAACCCGAACCTTAACCCTAACCCTACCCCGAACCTTAACCCTAACCCGAACCCTAACACGAACCCTAACCCTAACCCTATTCCGAAACCTAACCCGAACCCTAAACCTAACCCGAACCCGAACACTAACCCTAACCTTAACCCTAACCCGAACCCTAACCCTAACCCTAACCCTAACCCCAACCCTTACCCGAACCCTAATCCGAACCCTAACCCGAACCATAACCCTAAACCGAACCCTTACCCGAACCCTAACCCGATCCATAACCCGAACCCTAACCCTAACCCTAACCCGAACACTAACCCTAACCCTAACCCGAACCCTAACCCGAAACCTAACCCTAACCCTAACCCGAAATATAACCCTAACCATAACACTAATCCGAACCCTAACACTAACCCCTAACCCTAACCCTAACCCTAACCCGAACCCGAACCCTAACCCTAACCCTAAACCTTAAACCTCACCCGAACCCTAGCCCGAACCCTCACCCTAACCCTAACCCTAACCCTAACCCGAACCCTAACCCTAACCCGAACCCTAACCCTAACCCGAAACCTAACCCTAACCCTAACCCGAACCCGAACCCGAACCCGAACCCTAACCCTAATCCTAACCCGAAGACTAACCCTAACCCGAACACTAACCCTAAACCTAACCCCAACCCTAACCCGAACCCTAACCCGAACCCTAACCCGAACCATAACCCTAAACCGAACCCTAACCCGAACCCTAACCCGATCCCTAACCCGAACCCTAACCCTAACCCTAACCCGAACCCTCACCCTAACCCTAACCCTAACCCTAACCCGAACCCGAAACCTAATCCTAACCCGAAGTCTAACCCTAACCCGAACCCTGACCCTAACCTTAACCCTAACCCTAACCCTAACCCTAACCCTAACACGAAACTGAACCCTAACCCTAACCCTAACCATAACCCGAACCCGAACCCTAACTCTAACCCGAACCCTAACCCAAACACTAACCCTAACCCTAACCAGAACCCTAACCTTAACCCGAACCCTAACCCTAACCCGAACCCTAACCCTAACCCTAACCCTAACCCTAACCCCTAACCCTAATCCTAACCCTAACCCTAACCCTAACCCTAAAACCTAACCCTAACTCCAACCCTAACCCGAACCCTAACCCGAACCCGAACCCTAACCCTAACCCGAACCATAACCCTAACCATAACCCTAACCCGAACCCTAACCCTAAACCCTAACCCTAACCCTAACCCGACCCCGAACCCTAACCCTAAACCTAACCCTTAACCCTAACCCTAACCCTAACCCGAACCCTCACCCTAACCCTAACCCTAACCCTAACCCGAACCCGAAACCTAACCCGAACCTTACCCCTAACCCTAATCGGAACCCTAACCCTAACTCTTACCTGAACCCTAACACTAACCCGAACCCGAACCCTAACCCTAACCCTAACCCTTAACCCTAACCCGAACCCTAACCCGAACCCTCACCCTAACCCTAACCCTAACCCGAACACGAAACCTAACCCGAACCTTACCCCTAACCCTTATCCGAACCCTAACCCTAACCCTAAACGTAACCCGAACCCGAACCCTAACCCTAACCCTATCCCGTACCCGAACCCTAACCCTAACCCGAACCCTAACCCTAACCCGAACCCTAACCCTAACCCGAAACCTAACCCGAACCCTAACACGAACCCTAACACTAAACCGAACCCTAACCCGTACCCAAACCCTAACCGTAACACTAACCCTAAACCGAACCCGAAACTTAACACTAACCCTAACCCTAACACTAATCCTAACCCTAACCCTAACTCTTACCTGAACCCTAACACTAACCCGAACCCGAACCCTAACCCTAACCCTAACCCTTAACCCTAACCCGAACCCTAACCCGAACCCTCACCCTAACCCTAACCCTAACCCTAACCCGAACCCTAACCCTAACCCGAACCCTAACCCTAACCCGAAACCTAACCCTAACCCTAACCCTAACCCGAACCGGAACCCGAACCCTAACCCTAATCCTAACCCGAAGTCTAACCCTAACCCGAACCCTAACCCTAACCCTAACCCCAACCCTAACCCGAAACCTAACCCGAACCCTATCCCGAACCATAACCCTAAACCGAACCCTAACCCGACCCTAACCCGATCCCTAACCCGAACCCTAACCCTAACCCTAACCCGAACCCTCACCCTAACCCTAACCCTAACCCGAACACGAAACCTAACCCGAACCTTACCCCTAACCCTTATCCGAACCCTAACCCTAACCCTAAACGTAACCCGAACCCGAACCCTAACCCTAACCCTATCCCGTACCCGAACCCTAACCCTAACCCGAACCCTAACCCTAACCCGAACCCTAACCCTAACCCGAAACCTAACCCTAACCCTAACCCGAACCCGAACCCGAACCCTAACCCTAATCCTAACCCGAAGTCTAACCCTAACCCGAACCCTAACCCTAACCCTAACCCGAACCCTAACCCTAACCCTAACTCTAACCCTAAACCGAACCCTAACCCTAAACCTAACCCGAACACTAACCCTAAGCCTAACATGAACTCTAACCCTAACCCGAACCCTAACCCTAACCCTAACCCTAACCCGAACCCTAACCCTAACCCTAACCCGACCCCTAACCCGAACCCTAACACATACCCTAACCCTAACCTTAACCCTAACCCTAACCCGAACCCTAAACCTAATCTAACCCTAACCCGAACCCTAACCCTAACCCGAACCCTAACCCTAAACCTAAACCGAACCCTAACCCTAACCCGAACCCGAACCCTAACACATACCCTAACCCTAACCTTATCCCTAACCCTAACCCGAACCCTAACCCTAACCCTAACCCTAACCAGAACCCTAACCCTAACCCTAACCCGACCCCTAACCCGAACCCTAACACATACCCTAACCCTTAACCTAACCCTAACCCGAACCCGAACCCTAACCCGAACCCTACCTCTAACCCTAATCCGAACCCTAAACCTAACCCTAACCCTATCCCGAACCCTAACCCTAACCCTAACCCTAACCCTAACCCGAACCCTAATCCAAACACTAACCCGAACCCTAACCCTAACCCTAACACTAAACCGAACCCTACCCGGTCCCGAACCCTAACCGTAACACTAACCCTAAACCGAACCCGAAACTTAACCCTAACCCTAACCCTAACACTAACCCTAAACCTAACCCTAACCCTAACCCGAACCCTAACACTAACCCGAACCCTAACACTAACCCGAACCCGAACCCTAACCCGAACCCTAACCCTAACCCTAACCCTAACCCGAACCCTAAACCTAAACCGAACCCGAACCCTAACCCTAACCCGAACCCTAACCCTAACCCTAACCCGAATCCTAACCCTAACCCTAACCCGAACCCTAACCCGAACACTAACCCTAAACCTAAACCTAACCCAAACCCAAACCCTAACCCTAACCCGAACCCTAACCCTAACCCTAAACCTAACCCGAACCCTAACCCTAAGCCTAACATGAAATCTAACCCTAACCCGAACCCTAACCCTAACCCTAAACCTAACCCGAACCCTAATCCTAACCCTAACCCGACCCCTAACCCGAACCCTAACACATACCCTAACCCTAACCCTAACCCTAACCCGAACCCGAACACTAAACCGAACCCTACCCCTAACCCTAATCCGAACCCTAACCCTAACCCTAACCCTATCCCGAAACCTAACCCTAAACCTAACCCTAACCCTAACCCTAACCCTAACCCGAACCCTAACCCAAACACTAACCCGAACCCGAACCCTAACCCTAACCCTAACCCTAACACTAACCCGAACCCTAACCCTAACCCGAAACCTAACCCAAACACTAACCCGAACCCTAACCCTAATCCTACCCTAACCCTAAACCAAACCCTAACCCTAACCCTAACCCTAACCCTAACTCGTTCCCGAACCCTAACCCGAACCCTACCCCTAACCCTAATCCGAACCCTAAGCCTAACCCTAACCCTAACCCGAACACTAACACTAACCCTAACCCGACCCCTAACCCGAACCCTAACACATACCCTAACCCTAACCCTAACCCTAACCCGAACCCGAACCCTAACCCGAACCTTACCCCTAACCCTAATCCGAACCCTAAACCTAACCCTAAATCTATCCCGAACCCTAACCCTAACCTTAACCCTAACCCTAACCCTATCCGAACCCTAACCCGGACACTAACCCGAACCCGAACCCTAACCCTAACCCTAACCCTAACCCGAACCCGAACCGTAACCCGAACCCTAACACTAAACCGAACCCTAACCCGAACCCGAACCCTAACCGTAACACTAACCCTAAACCGAACCCGAAACTTAACCCTAACCCTAACCCTAACACTAACCCTAACCCTAACCCTAACCCTAACCCGAACCCTAACACTAACCCGAACCCTAACACTAACCCGAACCCGAACCCTAACCCTAACCTTAACCGGAACCCTAACCCTAACCGGAACCCTAACCCTAACCCAAACCCTAACCCTAACCCGAACCATAACCCGAACCCTATCCCGAACCCTAAACCTAACCCGAACCCTAACCCTAAACCTAACACGAACCCGAACCCTAACCCGAACACTAACCCTAAACCTAACCCTAACACGAATCCTAACCCTAACACTAACCCTACCCCGAACCTTAACCCTAACCCTAACCCTAACCTGAACACTAACCACTAACCCTAACCCGAACCCTAACCCTAACCCTAACCCTAACCCTAACCCTAACCCGAAACCTAACCCTAACCCTAACCCTAACCCGAACCCTAACCTGAACCCTAAACCTAACCCTAACCCGAACCCTAAGCCTAGCCCTAACCCTAACCCTAACCCGAACACTAACCCTAACCCTAACCCTAACCCGAACCCTGACCCTAACCCTAACCTTAACCCTAACCCTAACACGAAACTGAACCCTAACCCTAAACCTAACCGTAACCCGAACCCGAACCCTAACTCTAACCCGAACACTAACCCAAACACTAACCCTAACCCTAACCTGAACCCTAACCCTAACCCGAACCCTAACCCTAACCCGAACCTTAACCCAAACTCTAAACCTAACCCGAACCCGAACCCTAACCCTAACTCGAACCCTAAACCTAACCCGAACCCTAACACTAACACTAACCCTAACCCGAACCCAAACCATAACCTTAACCCTAAACCGAACCCAAACCCTAACCTTAACCGGAACCCTAACCCTAACCCTACCCCGAACCCGAACTCTAACCCCTTACCCGAATCCTAACCCTAATCCAAACCCTAACACGAACGCTAACCCTAACCCGAATCCGAACCCTAACCCTAACCCTAACCCGAACCCTAACCCTAACCCTAACCCGAACCTTAACCCTAACCCTACCCCGAACCTTAACCCTAACCCTAACCCTAAACCTAAACCTAACCCTAACCCGAACCCTAACCCTAACCCTAACCCTAACCCGAAACCTAACCCTAACCCTAACCCTAACACGAACCCTATCCTGAACCCTAACCCTAACCCTAATCCGAACCCTAACCCTAACCCTAACCCTAACCCTAACCCTAACCCTAACCCGAACCCTAACCCTAACCCGAACCCGAACCCTAACCCTAACCCTAACCCTAACACTAACCCGAACGGTAACCCTAACCCTAACCCCTAACCCTAACCCTAACCCTAACCCTAACCCTAACCCAAACCCTAACCATAACACTAACCCTAACCCTAACTCGATCCCGAACACTAACCCGAACCCTACCCCTAACCCTAATCCGAACCCTAACCCTAACCCTATCCCTAACCCTAACCCGAAACCGAACCCTAACCCTAACCCGAACCCTAACCCGAAACCTAACCCGAACCCTAACCCTAAGCCTAACATGAACTCTAACCCTAACCCGAACCCTAACCCTAACCCTAACCCGAACACTAACACTAACCCTAACCCGACCCCTAACCCGAACCCTAACACATACCCTAACCCTAACCCTAACCCTAACCCGAACCCGAACCCTAACCCGAACCCTACCCCTAACCCTAATCCGAACCCTAAACCTAACCCTAACTCTATCCCGAACCCTAACCCTAAACCTAACCCTAACCCTAACCCGAACCCTAACCCGAACACTAACCCGAACCCGAACCCTAACCCTAACCCTAACCCTAACCCGAACCCGAACCGTTACCCGAACCCTAACACTAAACCGAACCCTAACCCGAACCCAAACCCTAACCGTAACACTAACCCTAAACCGAACCCGAAACTTAACCCTAACCCTAACCCTAACCCTAACACTAACCCTAACCCTAACCCTAACCCGAACCCTAACACTAACCCGAACCCTAACACTAACCCGAACCCGAACCCTAACCCTAACCTTAACCGGAACCCTAACCCTAACCCGAACCCTAACCCTAACCCAAACCCTAACCCTAACCCGAACCCTAACCCGAACCCTATCCCGAACCCTAAACCTAACCCGAACCCTAACCCTAAACCTAACACGAACCCGAACCCTAACCCGAACCCTAACCCTAAACCTAACCCTAACACGAACCCTAACCCTAACACTAACCCTAACACGAACCTTAACCCTAACCCTACCCCGAACCTTAACCCTAACCCTAACCCTAACCTGAACAGTAACCCCTAACCCTAACCCGAACCCTAACCCTAACCCTAACCCTAACCCTAACCCGAAACCTAACCCTAACCCTAACCCTACCCGAACCCTAACCTGAACCCTAAACCTAACCCTAACCCGAACCCTAAGCCTAGCCCTAACCCTAACCCTAACCCGAACACTAACCCTAACCCTAACCCTAACCCGAACCCTGACCCTAACCCTAACCCTAACCCTAGCCCTAACACGAAACTGAACCCTAACCCTAACCTAACCGTAACCCGAACCCGAACCCTAACTCTAACCCGAACCCTAACCCAAACACTAACCCTAACCCTAACCCGAACCCTAACCCTAACCTGAACCCTAACCCTAACCCGAACCCTAACCCAAACTCTAACCCTAACCCGAACCCGAACCCTAACCCTAACCCGAACCCTAACCCTAACCCGAACCCTAACACTAACACTAACCCTAACCCGAACCCAAACCCTAACCCTAACCCTAACCCGAACCCTAACCCTAACCTTAACCGGAACCCTAACCCTAACCCTACCCCGAACCCGAACTCTAACCCCTTACCCGAATCCTAACCCTAATCCAAACCCTAACACGAACGCTAACCCTAACCCGAACCCTAACCCTAAACCTAACCCTAACACGAACCCTAACCCTAACACTAACCCTACCCCGAACCTTAACCCTAACCCTAACCCTAACCTGAACACTAACCCCTAACCCTAACCCGAACCCTAACCCTAACCCTAACCCTAACCCGAAAGCTAACCCTAACCCTAACCCTAACCCGAACCCTAACCTGAACCCTAAACCTAACCCTAACCCGAACCCTAAGCCTAGCCCTAACCCTAACCCTAACCCGAACACTAACCCTAACCCTAACCCTAACCCGAACCCTGACCCTAACCCTAACCCTAACCCTAACCCTAACACGAAACTGAACCCTACACAAAACCTAACCGTAACCCGAAACCGAACCCTAACCCTAACCCGAACCCTAACCCTAACCCGAACCCTAACCCAAACTCTAAACCTAACCCGAACCCGAACCCTAACCCTAACTCGAACCCTAAACCTAACCCGAACCCTAACACTAACACTAACCCTAACCCGAACCCAAACCCTAACCCTAACCCTAACCCGAACCCTAACCCTAACCCTAACCCGAACCTTAACCCTAACCCTACCCCGAACCTTAACCCTAACCCTAACACTAAACCTAAACCTAACCCTAACCCGAACCCTAACCCTAACCCTAACACTAACCCGAAACCTAACCCTAACCCTAACCCTAACACGAACCCTATCCTGAACCCTAACCCTAACCCTAATCCGAACCCTAACCCTAACCCTAACCCTAACCCTAACCCTAACCCGAACCCTAACCCTAACCCTAACCCGAACCCTAACCCTAACCCTAACCCTAACACTAACCCGAACGGTAACCCTAACCATAACCCCTAACCCTAACCCTAACCCTAACCCTAACCCTAACCCAAACCCTAACCCTAACACTAACCCTAACCCTAACTCGATCCCGAACACTAACCCGAACCCTACCCCTAACCCTAATCCGAACCCTAACCCTAACCCTATCCCTAACCCTAACCCTAACCCGAACCCTAACCCTAACCCGAACCCTAACCGAAACCTAACCCGAACCCTAACCCTAAGCCTAACATGAACTCTAACCCTAACCCGAACCCTACCCTAACCCTAACCCTAACCCTAACCCTAACCCGAAACCGAACCCTAACCCGAACCCTACCCCTAACCCTAATCCGAACCCTAAACCTAACCCTAACTCTATCCCGAACCCTAACCCTAACCCTAACCCTAACCCGAACCCGAACCCTAACCCGAACACTAACCCGAACCCGAACCCTAACCCTAACCCTAACCCTAACCCGAACCCGAACCGTAACCCGAACCCTAACACTAAACCGAACCCTAACCCGAACCCAAACCCTAACCGTAACACTAACCCTAAACCGAACCCGAAACTTAACCCTAACCCTAACCCTAACACTAACCCTAACCCTAACCCTAACCCGAACCCGAACCCTAACACTAACCCGAACCCTAACACTAACCCGAACCCGAACCCTAACCCTAACCTTAACCGGAACCCTAACCCTAACCCGAACCCTAACCCTAACCCAAACCCTAACCCTAACCCGAAACCTAACCCGAACCCTATCCCGAACCCTAAACCTAACCCGAACCCTAACCCTAAACCTAACACGAACCCGAACCCTAACCCGAACCCTAACCCTAAACCTAACCCTAACACGAACCCTAACCCTAACACTAACCCTAACACGAACCTTAACCCTAACCCTACCCCGAACCTTAACCCTAACCCTAACCCTAACCTGAACACTAACCCCTAACCCTAACCCGAACCCTAACCCTAACCCTAACCCTAACCCTAACCCTAACCCGAAACCTAACCCTAACCCTAACCCTACACGAACCCTAACCTGAACCCTAACCCTAACCCTACCCCGAACCCGAACTCTAACCCCTTACCCGAATCCTAACCCTAATCCAAACCCTAACACGAACGCTAACCGTAACCCGAATCCGAAACCTAACCCTAACCCTAACCCGAACCCTAACCCTAACCCTACCCCGAACCTTAACCCTAACCCTAACCCTAAACCTAAACCTAACCCTAACCCGAACCCTAACCCTAACCCTAACACTAAACCGAAACCTAACCCTAACCCTAACCCTAACACGAACCCTATCCTGAACCCTAACCCTAACCCTAATCCGAACCCTAACCCTAACCCTAACCCTAACCCGAACCCTAACCCTAACCCTAACCCTAACCCTAACCCGAACTCTAACCCTAACCCTAACCCGAACCCTAAACCTAACCCTAACCCTAACACTAACCCGAACGGTAACCCTAACCCTAACCCCTAACCCTAACCCTAATCCTAACCCTAACCCTAACCCAAACCCTAACCCTAACCCTAACCCTAACCCTAACTCGTTCCCAAACCCTAACCCGAACCCTACCCCTAACCCTAATCCGAACCCTAACCCTAACCCTATCCCTAACCCTAACCCTAACCCGAACCCTAACCCTAACCAGAACCCTAACCCTAACCCTAACCCGAACCCTAACACGAACCCTAACCCTAAACCGAACCCTAACCCTAACCGGAACCCTAACCGTAACCCTAACCCTATCCCGAAACTTAACCTGAACCCTAACCCTAACCCGAAACATAACCCTAACCCTAACCCTAACCCTAACCCTAACCCGAACCCTAACCCTAACCCTAACTGAACCCTAATCCGAACCCTAACCCTAACCCTAACCCTAACCCTAACAATAACACTAACCCCTAAGCCTAACCCGAAACCTAAACCTAACCCTAACCCGAACCCGAACCCT
Organism: Urocyon cinereoargenteus; assembly: GCA_032313775.1. Taxonomy (NCBI): domain Eukaryota; kingdom Metazoa; phylum Chordata; class Mammalia; order Carnivora; family Canidae; genus Urocyon; species Urocyon cinereoargenteus. The sequence continues at coordinate 102,473 of JAVLSZ010000158.1, read as the reverse complement.
AACACCTAACCCGAACCCGAACCCGAACCCTAAACCTAACCCTAACCCTAACCCTAACCCTAACCGGAAACCGAACCCTAACACTAACCCGAACCCTAAACCTAACCCTAACCCGAACCCTAACCCTAACATGAACCCTAACCCTAACCCTAACCCTAACCCTAACCCGAACCCTAACCCTAACCCCTAACCCGAACCCTAACCCTAACACGAACCCTAACCCTAACCCGAACCCTAACCCTAACCCTAACCCTAACCCGAACGCTAACCCTAACCCGAACCCTAACCCTAACCCTAACCCTAACCCTAACCCGAACCCTAACCTGAACCCTAAACCTAACCCTAACCCGAACCCTAACCCTAGCCCTAACCCTAACCCTTACCCGATCACTAACCCTAACCTTAACCCTAACCCGAACCCTGACCCTAACCCGAACCCTAACCCTAACCCTAACACGAAACTGAACCCTAACCCTAAACCTAACCGTAACCCTAACCCGAACCCTAACTCTAACCCGTACCCTAACCCAAACACTAACCCTAACCCTAACCCGAACCCTAACCCTAACCCGAACACTAACCCTAACCCGAACCCAACCCAAACTCTAACCCTAACCCGAACCCGAACCCTAACCCTGACCCGAACCCTAACCCTAACCCGAACCTAAACCCTAACCCTATCCCTAACCCGAACCCTAACCCTAACCTTAACCGGAACCCTAACCCTAACCCTACCCCGAAACCGAACTCTAACCCCTTACCCGAATCCTAACCCTAACCCAAACCCTAACACGAACGCTAACCCTAACCCGAATCCGAACCCCTAATCTAACCCCAACCCGAAGCCTAACCCTAACCCTAACCCGAACCTTAACCCTAACCCTACCCCGAAACTTAAACCTAACCCTAACCCTAAACCTAATCCTAACCCTAACCCGAACCCTAACCCTAACCCTAACCCTAACCCGAAACCTAACCCTAACCCTAACCCTAACACGAACCCTATCCTGAACCCTAACCCTAACCCTAATCCGAACCCTAACCCTAACCCTAACCCTAACCCGAACCCTAACCCTAACCCTAACCCTAACCCTAACCCGAACCCTAACCCTAACCCTAACCCGAACCCTAACCCTAACCCTAACCCTAACACTAACCCGAACGGTAACCCTAACCCTAACCCCTAACCCTAACCCTAAACCTAACCCTAACCCAAACCCTAACCCTAACCCTAACCCTAACTCGATCCCGAACCCTAACCCGAACCCTACCCCTAACCCTAATCCGAACCCTAACCCTAAACCTAACCCTAACCCTAACCCTAACCCGAACGCTAACCCTAACCAGAACCCTAACCCTAACCCTAACCCGAACCCTAACACGAACCCTAACCCTAAACCGAACCCTAACACTAACCCTAACCATAACCCTAAACCGAACCCTAACCCTAACCTTAACCGGAACCCTAACACTAACCCTAACCCGAACCCGAACTCTAACCCCTTACCCGAATCCTAACCCTAACCCGAACCCTAACCCGAACCCTAACCCTAACCCTAACCCCGAACCCGACTCTACCCTAACCCTAACCATAACCCGAACCCTAACCCGAACACTAACCCTAACACGAACCCGAACCCTAACCCTAACCCAAACCCGAAACATAACCCTAACCCTAACCCGAACCCTAACCCTAACCCCTAACCCTAACCCTAACCCTAACCCTAACCCTAACCTGAACACTAACCCCTAACCCTAACCCGAACCCGAACCCTAACCCAAACCCTAACCCTAACCCTAACCCGAACCCTAACCCTAAACCTAACCCTTACCCTAACCCGAACCCTAACCCTAACCCTAACTCTAACCCTAAACCTAACCCTCACCCGAACCCGAACCCTACCCCGAACCCTAATCCTAACCATAACCCTAACCCTAACCCGAAACCTAACCCTAACCCGAACCCTAACCCTAACCCTAACCCGACACCTATCCCGAACCCTAACGCGAACCCTAACCTTAACCCTAACCCTAACCCTAACACTAACCCTAACCCTAACCCGAACCCTAACCCGAACCCGAACCCTAACTCTAACCCGAACCCTAACCCTAACCCAAACCCTAACCCTAAACAGAACCCTAACACTAACCCGAACCCTAACCCTAACCTGAACCTGAACCCTAACACTAACCCTATCCGGAACCCTAACCCTAACCCGAACCCTAACCCTAACCCAAACCCTAACCCTAACCTGAACCCTAACCCGAACCCTAAACCGAACCCTAACCCTAAACCGAACCCTAACCCTAACCCTAACCCGAACCTGAACCCTAACCCTAACCCTAACCCTAACCCGAACCCTAACCCGAACCCTAACCCTAACCCGAACCCTAACCCGAACCCTACCCCTAACTCTAACCCGAACCCTAACCCTAAACCTAACCCTAACCCTAACCCGAAACTTAACCCTAACCCGAACCCTAACCCTAACCCTAACCCTAATCCTAACCCGAAACCTAACCCGAACCCTAACCCTAACCCTAACCCAAACCCTAACCCGAACCCTACCCCTAACCCTAACCCTAACCCAAACCCTAACCCGAACCCTAACCCTAACCCTAACCCGAACCCGAACACTAACCCTAACACTAACCCTAACCCGAACCCGAACCCGAACCCTAACCCGAACCCTAACCCGAACCCTAACCCTAACCCTAACCCTAACACTAACCCTAACCCTAACCCGAACCTTAACCCTAACCCTACCCCGAACCTTAACCCTAACCCTAACCCTAAACCTAAACCTAACCCTAACCCGAACCCTAACCCTAACCCTAACCCTAACCCGAAACCTAACCCTAACCCTAACCCTAACACGAACCCTATCCTGAACCCTAACCCTAACCCTAATCCGAACCCTAACCCTAACCCTAACCCTAACCCTAACCCTAACCCTAACCCGAACCCTAACCCTAACCCGAACCCGAACCCTAACCCTAACCCTAACCCTAACACTAACCCGAACGGTAACCCTAACCCTAACCCCTAACCCTAACCCTAACCCTAACCCTAACCCTAACCCAAACCCTAACCATAACACTAACCCTAACCCTAACTCGATCCCGAACACTAACCCGAACCCTACCCCTAACCCTAATCCGAACCCTAACCCTAACCCTATCCCTAACCCTAACCCGAAACCGAACCCTAACCCTAACCCGAACCCTAACCCGAAACCTAACCCGAACCCTAACCCTAAGCCTAACATGAACTCTAACCCTAACCCGAACCCTAACCCTAACCCTAACCCGAACACTAACACTAACCCTAACCCGACCCCTAACCCGAACCCTAACACATACCCTAACCCTAACCCTAACCCTAACCCGAACCCGAACCCTAACCCGAACCCTACCCCTAACCCTAATCCGAACCCTAAACCTAACCCTAACTCTATCCCGAACCCTAACCCTAAACCTAACCCTAACCCTAACCCGAACCCTAACCCGAACACTAACCCGAACCCGAACCCTAACCCTAACCCTAACCCTAACCCGAACCCGAACCGTTACCCGAACCCTAACACTAAACCGAACCCTAACCCGAACCCAAACCCTAACCGTAACACTAACCCTAAACCGAACCCGAAACTTAACCCTAACCCTAACCCTAACCCTAACACTAACCCTAACCCTAACCCTAACCCGAACCCTAACACTAACCCGAACCCTAACACTAACCCGAACCCGAACCCTAACCCTAACCTTAACCGGAACCCTAACCCTAACCCGAACCCTAACCCTAACCCAAACCCTAACCCTAACCCGAACCCTAACCCGAACCCTATCCCGAACCCTAAACCTAACCCGAACCCTAACCCTAAACCTAACACGAACCCGAACCCTAACCCGAACCCTAACCCTAAACCTAACCCTAACACGAACCCTAACCCTAACACTAACCCTAACACGAACCTTAACCCTAACCCTACCCCGAACCTTAACCCTAACCCTAACCCTAACCTGAACAGTAACCCCTAACCCTAACCCGAACCCTAACCCTAACCCTAACCCTAACCCTAACCCGAAACCTAACCCTAACCCTAACCCTACCCGAACCCTAACCTGAACCCTAAACCTAACCCTAACCCGAACCCTAAGCCTAGCCCTAACCCTAACCCTAACCCGAACACTAACCCTAACCCTAACCCTAACCCGAACCCTGACCCTAACCCTAACCCTAACCCTAGCCCTAACACGAAACTGAACCCTAACCCTAACCTAACCGTAACCCGAACCCGAACCCTAACTCTAACCCGAACCCTAACCCAAACACTAACCCTAACCCTAACCCGAACCCTAACCCTAACCTGAACCCTAACCCTAACCCGAACCCTAACCCAAACTCTAACCCTAACCCGAACCCGAACCCTAACCCTAACCCGAACCCTAACCCTAACCCGAACCCTAACACTAACACTAACCCTAACCCGAACCCAAACCCTAACCCTAACCCTAACCCGAACCCTAACCCTAACCTTAACCGGAACCCTAACCCTAACCCTACCCCGAACCCGAACTCTAACCCCTTACCCGAATCCTAACCCTAATCCAAACCCTAACACGAACGCTAACCCTAACCCGAACCCTAACCCTAAACCTAACCCTAACACGAACCCTAACCCTAACACTAACCCTACCCCGAACCTTAACCCTAACCCTAACCCTAACCTGAACACTAACCCCTAACCCTAACCCGAACCCTAACCCTAACCCTAACCCTAACCCGAAACCTAACCCTAACCCTAACCCTAACCCGAACCCTAACCTGAACCCTAAACCTAACCCTAACCCGAACCCTAAGCCTAGCCCTAACCCTAACCCTAACCCGAACACTAACCCTAACCCTAACCCTAACCCGAACCCTGACCCTAACCCTAACCCTAACCCTAACCCTAACACGAAACTGAACCCTACACAAAACCTAACCGTAACCCGAAACCGAACCCTAACCCTAACCCGAACCCTAACCCTAACCCGAACCCTAACCCAAACTCTAAACCTAACCCGAACCCGAACCCTAACCCTAACTCGAACCCTAAACCTAACCCGAACCCTAACACTAACACTAACCCTAACCCGAACCCAAACCCTAACCCTAACCCTAACCCGAACCCTAACCCTAACCCTAACCCGAACCTTAACCCTAACCCTACCCCGAACCTTAACCCTAACCCTAACACTAAACCTAAACCTAACCCTAACCCGAACCCTAACCCTAACCCTAACACTAACCCGAAACCTAACCCTAACCCTAACCCTAACACGAACCCTATCCTGAACCCTAACCCTAACCCTAATCCGAACCCTAACCCTAACCCTAACCCTAACCCTAACCCTAACCCGAACCCTAACCCTAACCCTAACCCGAACCCTAACCCTAACCCTAACCCTAACACTAACCCGAACGGTAACCCTAACCATAACCCCTAACCCTAACCCTAACCCTAACCCTAACCCTAACCCAAACCCTAACCCTAACACTAACCCTAACCCTAACTCGATCCCGAACACTAACCCGAACCCTACCCCTAACCCTAATCCGAACCCTAACCCTAACCCTATCCCTAACCCTAACCCTAACCCGAACCCTAACCCTAACCCGAACCCTAACCGAAACCTAACCCGAACCCTAACCCTAAGCCTAACATGAACTCTAACCCTAACCCGAACCCTACCCTAACCCTAACCCTAACCCTAACCCTAACCCGAAACCGAACCCTAACCCGAACCCTACCCCTAACCCTAATCCGAACCCTAAACCTAACCCTAACTCTATCCCGAACCCTAACCCTAACCCTAACCCTAACCCTAACCCGAACCCTAACCCGAACACTAACCCGAACCCGAACCCTAACCCTAACCCTAACCCTAACCCGAACCCGAACCGTAACCCGAACCCTAACACTAAACCGAACCCTAACCCGAACCCAAACCCTAACCGTAACACTAACCCTAAACCGAACCCGAAACTTAACCCTAACCCTAACCCTAACACTAACCCTAACCCTAACCCTAACCCGAACCCGAACCCTAACACTAACCCGAACCCTAACACTAACCCGAACCCGAACCCTAACCCTAACCTTAACCGGAACCCTAACCCTAACCCGAACCCTAACCCTAACCCAAACCCTAACCCTAACCCGAAACCTAACCCGAAACCTATCCCGAACCCTAAACCTAACCCGAACCCTAACCCTAAACCTAACACGAACCCGAACCCTAACCCGAACCCTAACCCTAAACCTAACCCTAACACGAACCCTAACCCTAACACTAACCCTAACACGAACCTTAACCCTAACCCTACCCCGAACCTTAACCCTAACCCTAACCCTAACCTGAACACTAACCCCTAACCCTAACCCGAACCCTAACCCTAACCCTAACCCTAACCCTAACCCTAACCCGAAACCTAACCCTAACCCTAACCCTACACGAACCCTAACCTGAACCCTAACCCTAACCCTACCCCGAACCCGAACTCTAACCCCTTACCCGAATCCTAACCCTAATCCAAACCCTAACACGAACGCTAACCGTAACCCGAATCCGAAACCTAACCCTAACCCTAACCCGAACCCTAACCCTAACCCTACCCCGAACCTTAACCCTAACCCTAACCCTAAACCTAAACCTAACCCTAACCCGAACCCTAACCCTAACCCTAACACTAAACCGAAACCTAACCCTAACCCTAACCCTAACACGAACCCTATCCTGAACCCTAACCCTAACCCTAATCCGAACCCTAACCCTAACCCTAACCCTAACCCGAACCCTAACCCTAACCCTAACCCTAACCCTAACCCGAACTCTAACCCTAACCCTAACCCGAACCCTAAACCTAACCCTAACCCTAACACTAACCCGAACGGTAACCCTAACCCTAACCCCTAACCCTAACCCTAATCCTAACCCTAACCCTAACCCAAACCCTAACCCTAACCCTAACCCTAACCCTAACTCGTTCCCAAACCCTAACCCGAACCCTACCCCTAACCCTAATCCGAACCCTAACCCTAACCCTATCCCTAACCCTAACCCTAACCCGAACCCTAACCCTAACCAGAACCCTAACCCTAACCCTAACCCGAACCCTAACACGAACCCTAACCCTAAACCGAACCCTAACCCTAACCGGAACCCTAACCGTAACCCTAACCCTATCCCGAAACTTAACCTGAACCCTAACCCTAACCCGAAACATAACCCTAACCCTAACCCTAACCCTAACCCTAACCCGAACCCTAACCCTAACCCTAACTGAACCCTAATCCGAACCCTAACCCTAACCCTAACCCTAACCCTAACAATAACACTAACCCCTAAGCCTAACCCGAAACCTAAACCTAACCCTAACCCGAACCCGAACCCTAACACCTAACCCGAACCCGAACCCGAACCCTAAACCTAACCCTAACCCTAACCCTAACCCTAACCGGAAACCGAACCCTAACACTAACCCGAACCCTAAACCTAACCCTAACCCGAACCCTAACCCTAACATGAACCCTAACCCTAACCCTAACCCTAACCCTAACCCGAACCCTAACCCTAACCCCTAACCCGAACCCTAACCCTAACACGAACCCTAACCCTAACCCGAACCCTAACCCTAACCCTAACCCTAACCCGAACGCTAACCCTAACCCGAACCCTAACCCTAACCCTAACCCTAACCCTAACCCGAACCCTAACCTGAACCCTAAACCTAACCCTAACCCGAACCCTAACCCTAGCCCTAACCCTAACCCTTACCCGATCACTAACCCTAACCTTAACCCTAACCCGAACCCTGACCCTAACCCGAACCCTAACCCTAACCCTAACACGAAACTGAACCCTAACCCTAAACCTAACCGTAACCCTAACCCGAACCCTAACTCTAACCCGTACCCTAACCCAAACACTAACCCTAACCCTAACCCGAACCCTAACCCTAACCCGAACACTAACCCTAACCCGAACCCAACCCAAACTCTAACCCTAACCCGAACCCGAACCCTAACCCTGACCCGAACCCTAACCCTAACCCGAACCTAAACCCTAACCCTATCCCTAACCCGAACCCTAACCCTAACCTTAACCGGAACCCTAACCCTAACCCTACCCCGAAACCGAACTCTAACCCCTTACCCGAATCCTAACCCTAACCCAAACCCTAACACGAACGCTAACCCTAACCCGAATCCGAACCCCTAATCTAACCCCAACCCGAAGCCTAACCCTAACCCTAACCCGAACCTTAACCCTAACCCTACCCCGAAACTTAAACCTAACCCTAACCCTAAACCTAATCCTAACCCTAACCCGAACCCTAACCCTAACCCTAACCCTAACCCGAAACCTAACCCTAACCCTAACCCTAACACGAACCCTATCCTGAACCCTAACCCTAACCCTAATCCGAACCCTAACCCTAACCCTAACCCTAACCCGAACCCTAACCCTAACCCTAACCCTAACCCTAACCCGAACCCTAACCCTAACCCTAACCCGAACCCTAACCCTAACCCTAACCCTAACACTAACCCGAACGGTAACCCTAACCCTAACCCCTAACCCTAACCCTAAACCTAACCCTAACCCAAACCCTAACCCTAACCCTAACCCTAACTCGATCCCGAACCCTAACCCGAACCCTACCCCTAACCCTAATCCGAACCCTAACCCTAAACCTAACCCTAACCCTAACCCTAACCCGAACGCTAACCCTAACCAGAACCCTAACCCTAACCCTAACCCGAACCCTAACACGAACCCTAACCCTAAACCGAACCCTAACACTAACCCTAACCATAACCCTAAACCGAACCCTAACCCTAACCTTAACCGGAACCCTAACACTAACCCTAACCCGAACCCGAACTCTAACCCCTTACCCGAATCCTAACCCTAACCCGAACCCTAACCCGAACCCTAACCCTAACCCTAACCCCGAACCCGACTCTACCCTAACCCTAACCATAACCCGAACCCTAACCCGAACACTAACCCTAACACGAACCCGAACCCTAACCCTAACCCAAACCCGAAACATAACCCTAACCCTAACCCGAACCCTAACCCTAACCCCTAACCCTAACCCTAACCCTAACCCTAACCCTAACCTGAACACTAACCCCTAACCCTAACCCGAACCCGAACCCTAACCCAAACCCTAACCCTAACCCTAACCCGAACCCTAACCCTAAACCTAACCCTTACCCTAACCCGAACCCTAACCCTAACCCTAACTCTAACCCTAAACCTAACCCTCACCCGAACCCGAACCCTACCCCGAACCCTAATCCTAACCATAACCCTAACCCTAACCCGAAACCTAACCCTAACCCGAACCCTAACCCTAACCCTAACCCGACACCTATCCCGAACCCTAACGCGAACCCTAACCTTAACCCTAACCCTAACCCTAACACTAACCCTAACCCTAACCCGAACCCTAACCCGAACCCGAACCCTAACTCTAACCCGAACCCTAACCCTAACCCAAACCCTAACCCTAAACAGAACCCTAACACTAACCCGAACCCTAACCCTAACCTGAACCTGAACCCTAACACTAACCCTATCCGGAACCCTAACCCTAACCCGAACCCTAACCCTAACCCAAACCCTAACCCTAACCTGAACCCTAACCCGAACCCTAAACCGAACCCTAACCCTAAACCGAACCCTAACCCTAACCCTAACCCGAACCTGAACCCTAACCCTAACCCTAACCCTAACCCGAACCCTAACCCGAACCCTAACCCTAACCCGAACCCTAACCCGAACCCTACCCCTAACTCTAACCCGAACCCTAACCCTAAACCTAACCCTAACCCTAACCCGAAACTTAACCCTAACCCGAACCCTAACCCTAACCCTAACCCTAATCCTAACCCGAAACCTAACCCGAACCCTAACCCTAACCCTAACCCAAACCCTAACCCGAACCCTACCCCTAACCCTAACCCTAACCCAAACCCTAACCCGAACCCTAACCCTAACCCTAACCCGAACCCGAACACTAACCCTAACACTAACCCTAACCCGAACCCGAACCCGAACCCTAACCCGAACCCTAACCCGAACCCTAACCCTAACCCTATTCCGAAACCTGACCCGAACCCTAAACCTAACCCGAACCCGAACACTAACCCTAACCTTAACCCTAACCCGAACCCTAACCCTAACCCTAACCCTAACCCCAACCCTTACCCGAACCCTAACCCGATCCCTAACCCGAACCATAACCCTAAACCGAACCCTAACCCGAACCCTAACCCGATCCATAACCCGAACCCTAACCCTAACCCTAACCCGAACACTAACCCTAACCCTAACCCGAACCCTAACCCGAAACCTAACCCTAACCCTAACCCGAAATCTAACCCTAACCATAACACTAACCCGAACCCTAACACTAACCCCTAACCCTAACCCTAACCCTAACCCGAACCCGAACCCTAACCCTAACCCTAACCCTTAACCCTAACCCGAACCCTAACCCGAACCCTCACCCTAACCCTAACCCTAACCCTAACCCGAATCCTAACCCTAACCCGAACCCTAACCCTAACCCGAAACCTAACCCTAACCCTAACCCGAACCCGAACCCGAACCCTAACCCTAATCCTAACCCGAAGTCTAACCCTAACCCGAACCCTAACCCTAACCTTAACCCCAACCCTAACCCGAAACCTAACCCGAACCCTAACCCGAACCATAACCCTAAACCGAACCCTAACCCGAACCCTAACCCGATCCCTAACCCTCACCCTAACCCTAACCCTAACCCTAGCCCGAACCCGAAACCTAACACGAACCTTACCCCTAACCCTAATCCGAACCCTAACCCTAACCCTAAACCTAACCCGAACCCGAACCCTAACCCTAACCCTATTCCGAACCCGAACCCTAACCCTAACCCGAACCCTAACCCTAACCCGAACCCTAACCCTAACCCGAAACCTAACCCTAACCCTAACCCGAAACCGAACCCGAACCCTAACCCTAATCCTAACCCGAAGTCTAACCCTAACCCGAACCCTAACCCTAACCCTAACCCGAACCCTAACCCTAACCCTAACCCTAACCCTAACCCGAACCCTAACCCTAAACCTAACCGAACACTAACCCTAAGCCTAACATGAACTCTAACCCTAACCCGAACCCTAACCCTAACCCTAACCCTAACCCGAACCCTAACCCTAACCCTAACCCGACCCCTAATCCGAACCCTAACACATACCCTAACCCTAACCTTAACCCTAACCCTAACCCGAACCCTAAGACTAATCTAACCCTAACCCGAACCCTAACCCTAAAGCGAACCCTAACCCTAAACCTAACACGAACCCTAACCCTAACCCGAACCCGAACCCTAAAACATACCCTAACCTTAACCTTATCCCTAACCCTAACCCGAACGCTAACCCTAACCCTAACCCGAACCCTAACCCGAAACCTAACCCGAACCCTAACCCTCAGCCTAACATGAACTCTAACCCTAACCCGAACCCTAACCCTAACCCTAACCCTAACCCGAACACTAACACTAACCCTAACCCGACCCCTAACCCGAACCCTAACACATACCCTAACCCTAACCATAACCCTAACCCGAACCCGAACCCTAACCCGAACCCTACCCCTAACCCTAATCCGAACCCTAAACCTAACCCTAACTCTATCCCGAACCCTAACCCTAACCCTAACCCTAACCCTAACCCGAACCCTAACCCGAACACTAACCCGAACCCGAACCCTAACCCGAACACTAACCCGAACCCGAACCCTAACCCTAACCCTAACCCTAACCCTAACCCTAACCCTAACCCGAACCCTAACACTAAACCGAACCCTAACCCGAACCCGAACCCTAACCGTAACACTAACCCTAAACCGAACCCGAAACTTAACCCTAACCCTAACCCTAACACTAACCCTAGCCCTAACCCTAACCCTAACCCGAACCCTAACACTAACCCGAACCCTAACACTAACCCGAACCCGAACCCTAACCCTAACCTTAACCGGAACCCTAACCCTAACCGGAACCCTAACCCTAACCCAAACCCTAACCCTAACCCGAACCATAACCCGAACCCTATCCCGAACCCTAAACCTAACCCGAACCCTAACCCTAAACCTAACACGAACCCGAACCCTAACCCGAACCCTAACCCTAAACCTAACCCTAACACGAACCCTAACCCTAACACTAACCCTACCCCGAACCTTAACCCTAACCCTAACCCTAACCTGAACACTAACCCCTAACCCTAACCCGAACCCTAACCCTAACCCTAACCCTAACCCTAACCCGAAACCTAACCCTAACCCTAACCCTAACCCGAACCCTAACCTGAACCCTAAACCTAACCCTAACCCGAAACCTAAGCCTAGCCCTAACCCTAACCCTAACCCGAACCCTGACCCTAAACCTAACACTAACCCTAACCCTAACACGAAACTGAACCCTAACCCTAAACCTAACCGTAACCCGAACCCGAACCCTAACTCTAACCCGAACACTAACCCAAACACTAACCCTAACCCTAACCCGAACCCTAACCCTAACCCGAACCCTAACCCTAACCCGAACCCTAACCCAAACTCTAAACCTAACCCGAACCCGAACCCTAACCCTAACTCGAACCCTAACCCTAACCCGAACCCTAACACTAACACTAACCCTAACCCGAACCCAAACCCTAACCCTAACCGTAACCCGAACCCTAACCCTAACCTTAACCGGAACTCTAACCATAACCCTACCCCGAACCCGAACTCTAACCCCTTACCCGAATCCTAACCCTAATCCAAACCCTAACCCGAACGCTAACCCTAACCCGAATCTGAACCCTAACCCTAACCCTAACCCGAACCCTAACCCTAACCCTAACCCGAACCTTAACCCTAACCCTACCCCGAACCTTAACCCTAACCCTAACCCTAAACCTAAACCGAACCCTAACCCGAACCCTAACCCTAATCCTAACACTAACCCGAAAACTAACCCTAACCCTAACCCTAACACGAACCCTATCCTGAACCCTAACCCTAACCCTAATCCGAACCCTAACCCTAACCCTAACCCTAACCCTAACCCTAACCCGAACCCTAACCCTAACCCTAACCCGAACCCTAACCCTAACACTAACCCTAACACTAACCCGAACGGTAACCCTAACCCTAACCCCTAACCCTAACCCTAACCCTAACCCTAACCCTAACCCAAACCCTAACCCTAACACTAACCCTAACCCTAACTCGATCCCGAACACTAACCCGAACCCTACCCCTAACCCTAATCCGAACCCTAACCCTAACCCTATCCCTAACCCTAACCCTAACCCGAACCCTAAACCTAACCCGAACCCTAACCCGAAACCTAACCCGAACCCTAACCCTAAGCCTAACATGAACTCTAACCCTAACCCGAACCCTAACCCTAACCCTAACCCGAACACTAACACTAACCCTAACCCGACCCCTAACCCGAACCCTAACACATACCCTAACCCTAACCCTAACCCGAACCCGAACCCTAACCCGAACCCTACCCCTAACCCTAATCCGAACCCTAAACCTAACCCTAACTCTATCCCGAACCCTAACCCTAACCCTAACCCTAACCCGAACCCTAACCCGAACACTAACCCGAACCCGAACCCTAACCCTAACCCTAACCCTAACCCGAACCCGAACCGTAACCCGAACCCTAACACTAAACCGAACCCTAACCCGAACCCGAACCCTAACCGTAACACTAACCCTAAACCGAACCCGAAACTTAACCCTAACCCTAACCCTAACACTAACCCTAACCCTAACCCTAACCCTAACCCGAACCCTAACACTAACCCGAACCCTAACACTAACCCGAACCCGAACCCTAACCCTAACCTTAACCGGAACCCTAACCCTAACCCGAACCCTAACCCTAACCCAAACCCTAACCCTAACCCGAACCCTAACCCGAACCCTATCCCGAACCCTAAACCTAACCCGAACCCTAACCCTAAACCTAACACGAACCCGAACCCTAACCCGAACCCTAACCCTAAACCTAACCCTAACACGAACCCTAACCCTAACACTAAACCTAACACGAACCTTAACCCAAACCCTACCCCGAAACTTAACCCTAACCCTAACCCTAACCTGAACACTAACCCCTAACCCTAACCCGAACCCTAACCCTAACCCTAACCCTAACCCGAAACCTAACCCTAACCCTAACCCTACCCGAACCCTAACCTGAACCCTAAACCTAACCCTAACCCGAACCCTAAGTCTAGCACTAACCCTAACCCTAACCCGAACACTAACCCTAACCCTAACCTTACCCGAACCTTGACCCTAACCCTAACCCTAACCCTAACCCTAACACGAAACTGAACCCTAACCCTAACCTAACCGTAACCCGAACCCGAACCCTAACTCTAACCCGAACCCTAACCCAAACACTAACCCTAACCCTAACCCGAACCCTAACCCTAACCCGAACCCTAACCCTAACCCGAACCCTAACCCAAACTCTAACCCTAACCCGAACCCGAACCCTAACCCTAACCCGAACCCTAACCCTAACCCGAACCCTAACACTAACACTAACCCTAACCCGAACCCAAACCCTAACCCTAACCCTAACCCGAACCCTAACCCTAACCTTAACCGGAACCCTAACCCTAACCCTACCCCGAACCCGAACTCTAACCCCTTACCCGAATCCTAACCCTAATCCAAACCCTAACACGAACGCTAACCCTAACCCGAATCCGAACCCTAACCCTAACCCTAACCCGAACCCTAACCCTAACCCTAAACCGAACCTTAACCCTAACCCTACCCCGAACCTTAACCCTAACCCTAACCCTAAACCTAAACCTAACCCTAACCCGAACCCTAACCCTAACACTAACCCGAAACCTAACCCTAACCCTAACACGAACCCTATCCTGAACCCTAACCCTAACCCTAATCCGAACCCTAACCCTAACCCTAACCCTAACCCGAACCCTAACCCTAACCCTAACCCTAACCCTAACCCGAACCCTAACCCTAACCCTAACCCGAACCCTAAACCTAACCCTAACCCTAACACTAACCCGAACGGTAACCCTAACCCTAACCCCTAACCCTAACCCTAATCCTAACCCTAACCCTAACCCAAACCCTAACCCTAACCCTAACCCTAACCCTAACTCGTTCCGAACCCTAACCCGAACCCTACCCCTAACCCTAATCCGAACCCTAACCCTAACCCTATCCCTAACCCTAACCCTAACCAGAACCCTAACCCTAACCAGAACCCTAACCCTAACCCTAACCCGAACCCTAACACGAACCCTAACCCTAAACCGAACCCTAACCCTAACCGGAACCCTAACCCTAACCCTAACCCTATCCCGAAACTTAACCTGAACCCTAACCCTAACCCGAAACATAACCCTAACCCTAACCCTAACCCTAACCCTAACCCGAACCCTAACCCTAACCCTAACTGAACCCTAATCCGAACCCTAACCCTAACCCTAACCCTAACCCTAACAATAACACTAACCCCTAAGCCTAACCCGAAACCTAAACCTAACCCAAACCGAACCCGAACCCTAACACCTAACCCGAACCCGAACCCGAACCCTAAACCTAACCCTAACCGTAACCCTAACCCTAACCGGAAACCGAACCCTAACCCTAACCCGAACCCTAAACCTAACCCTAACCCGAACCCTAACCCTAACATGAACCCTAACCCTAACCCTAACCCTAACCCTAACCCTAACCCGAACCCTAACCCTAACCCCTAACCCGAACCCTAACCCTAACACGAACCCTAACCCTAACCCGAACCCTAACCCTATCCCTAACCCTAACCCGAACGCTAACCCTAACCCGAACCCTAACCCTAACCCTAACCCTAACCCTAACCCGAACCCTAACCTGAACCCTAAACCTAACCCTAAACCGAACCCTAACCCTAGCCCTAACCCTAACCCTAACCCGAACACTAACCCTAACCTTAACCCTAACCCGAACCCTGACCCTAACCCTAACCCTAACCCTAACCCTAACACGAAACTGAACCCTAACCCTAAACCTAACCGTAACCCTAACCCGAACCCTAACTCTAACCCGTACCCTAACCCAAACAATAACCCTAACCCTAACCCGAACCCTAACCCTAACCCGAACACTAACCCTAACCCGAACCCAACCCAAACTCTAACCCTAACCCGAACCCGAACCCTAACCCTGACCCGAACCCTAACCCTAACCCGAACCCTAACACTAACACTAACACTAACCCTAACCCGAACCTAAACCCTAACCCTAACCCTAACCCGAACCCTAACCCTAACCTTAACCGGAACCCTAACCCTAACCCTACCCCGAACCCGAACACTAACACCTTACCCGAATCCTAACCCTAACCAAACCCTAACACGAACGCTAACCCTAACCCAAATCCGAACCCTAACCCTAACCCTAACCCGAACCCTAACCCTAACCCTAACCCGAACCTTAACCCTAACCCTACCCCGAAACTTAACCCTATCCCTAACCCTAAACCTAATCCTAACCCTAACCCGAACCCTAACCCTAACCCTAACCCTAACCCGAAACCTAACCCTAACCCTAACCCTAACACGAACCCTATCCTGAACCCTAACCCTAACCCTAATCCGAACCCTAAGCCTAACCCTAACCCTAACCCGAACCCTAACCCTAACCCTAACCCTAACCCTAACCCTAACCCGAACCCTAACCCTAACCCTAACCCAAACCCTAACCCTAACCCTAACCCTAACACTAACCCGAACGGTAACCCTAACCCTAACCCCTAACCCTAACCCTAAACCTAACCCTAACCCAAACCCTAACCCTAACCCTAACCCTAACCCTAACTCGATCCCGAACCCTAACCCGAACCCTACCCCTAACCCTAATCCGAACCCTAACCCTAAACCTAACCCTAACCCTAACCCTAACCCGAACGCTAACCCTAACCAGAACCCTAACCCTAACCCTAACCCGAACCCTAACACGAACCCTAACCCTAAACCGAACCCTAACACTAACCCTAACCCTAACCCTAACCCGAACCCTAACCCTAACCTTAACCGGAACCCTAACACTAACCCTAACCCGAACCCGAACTCTAACCCCTTACCCGAATCCTAACCCTAACCCGAACCCTAACCCGAACCCTAACCCTAACCCTAACCGCGAACCCGACTCTACCCTAACCCTAACCATAACCCGAACCCTAACCCGAACACTAACCCTAACACGAATCCGAACCCTAACCCTAACCCAAACCCGAAACATAACCCTAACCCTAACCCGAACCCTAACCCTAACCCCTAACCCTAACCCTAACCCTAACCCTAACCCTAACCTGAACACTAACCCCTAACCCTAACCCGAACCCGAACCCTAACCCAAACCCTAACCCTAACCCTAACCCGAACCCTAACCCTAAACCTAACCCTTACCCTAACCCGAACCCTAACCCTAACCCTAACTCTAACCCTAAACCTAACCCTCACCCGAACCCGAACCCTAACCCGAACCCTAATCCTAACCATAACCCTAACCCTAACCCGAAACCTAACCCTAACCCGAACCCTAACCCTAACCGTAACCCGAACCCTAACCCGAACCCTAACCCGAACCCTAACCCTAAACCTAACCCGAACCCTAACCCGAGCCCTAACCCTAACCCTAACTCTAACCCTAAACCTAACCCTAACCCGAACCCTAACCCGAACCCTAACCCTAAACCTAACCCGAACCCTAACCCGAGCGCTAACCCTAACCCTAACCCGAACCCTAACCCAAACCCTAACCCGAACCCTAACCCGAACCCTAACCCTAACCCTAACCCTAACCCGAACAGTAAACCTAACCCTAACCCGAACACGAACCCTAACCCGAACCCTAAACCTAACCCTTATCCGAACCCTAACCCTAACCCTAAACCTAACCCTAACCCTAACCCGAACTCTAACCCTAACCCGAACCCAAACCCTAACCCTAACCCGAACCCTAACCCGAAAACTAACCCTAACCCTTATCCGAACCCTAACCCTAACCCTAAACCTAACCCTAACCCTAACCCGAACTCTAACCCTAACCCTAACCTGAACCCTAACCCTAACCCTAACCCTATCCCGAACCTTAACCTGAACCCTAACCCTAACCCGAAACATAACCCTAACCCTAACCCTAACCCTAACCCTAACCCTAACCCGAACCCTAACCCTAACCCTAACTGAACCCTAATCTGAACCCTAACCCTAACCCTAACCCTACCCCTAACAATAACACTAACCCCTAAGCCTAACCCGAAACCTAACCCTAACCCTAACCCGAACCCGAACCCTAACACCTAACCCGAACCCGAACCCGAACCCTAAACCTAACCCAAACCCTAACTCTAACCCTAACCGGAAACCGAACCCTAACCCTAACCCGAACCCTAACCCTAACCCTAACCCGAACCCTAACCCTAACATGAACCCTAAACCTAACACTAACCCTAACCCTAACCCTAACCCGAACCCTAACCCTAACCCCTAACCCGAACCCTAACCCTAACCCTAACCCGACCCCTAACCCGAACCCTAACCCTAACACGAACCCTAACCCTAACCCTAACCCTAACCCGAACGCTAACCCTAACCCGAACCCTAACCCTAACCCTAACCCTAACCCTAACCCTAACCCGAACCCTAACACGAAACCTAACCCGAACCCTAACCCTAACCCTAAACCAAACCCTAACCCGAACCCTACCCCTAACCCTAAACCTAAACCAAACCCTAAACCGAACCCTAACCCTAACCCTAACCCGAACCCGAACACTAACCCTAACCCTAACCCTAACCCTAACCCGAACCCTAACCCGAACCCGAACCCTAACCCTAACCCTAACCCGAACCCTAACCCTAACCCGAACCCTAACCCTAACCGTAACCCGAACCCTAACCCTAACCCGAAACCTAACCCTAACCCGAAACCTAACCCTAACCCTAACCCGAACCCGAACCCGAAACCTAACCCTAATCCTAACACGAAGTCTAACCCTAACCCGAACCCAGACCCTAACCCTAACCCGAACCCTAATCCTAACCCTAAACCGAACCCTAAATCTAGCCCGAAACCTAACCCTAACCTGAATCCTAACCCGAACTTTGACCCTAACCGAAACCTAACCCTAACCCTAATCCGAACCCCAACCCCAACCCGAACCCTAACCCGAACCCGAACCCTAAACCTAACCCTAACCCGAACCCTAACCCTAACCCTAACCCGAACCCTAACCCTAACCCGAACCCTAACCCTAACCCTAACCCAAACCCTAAACCTAAACCTAACCCGAACCCTAACCCTAACCCGAACCCTATCCCTAACCCTAACCCAAATCCTAACCCTAACCCTAACCCGAACCCTAACCCGAACACTAACCCTAATCCTAAACCTAACCCAAACCCAAACCCTAACCCTAACCCGAACCCTAACACTACCCTGACCCGAAACCTAACCCTAACACTAACCCTATACTTAACCCTAAACCAAACCCTAACCCTAAACCTAACCCGAACCCTAACCCTAATCCTAACATGAACTCTAACCCTAACCCGAACCCTAACCCTAACCCTAACTCTAACCCGAACCCTAACCCTAACCCTAACCCGACCCCTAACCCGAACCCTAACACATACCCTAACCCTAACCTTAACCCTAACCCTAACCCGAACCCTAACCCTAACCCTAACTCTAACCCGAACCCTAACCCTAACACGAACCCTAACCCTAAACCTAACCCGAACCCTAACCCTAACCCGAACCCGAACCCTAACACATACCCTAACCCTAACCTTAACCCTAAACCTAACCCGAACCGTAACCCTAACCCTAACCCGAACCCTAACCCTAAACCTTACCCGAACCCTACCCCTAAGCCTAACATGAACTCTAACCCTAAACCGAACCCTAACCCTAACCCTAACCCTAAACCGAACCCTAACCCTAACCCTAACCCGACCTCTAACCCGAACCCTAACACATACCCTAACCCTAACCCTAACCCTAACCCGAACCCGAACCCTAAACCGAACCCTACCCCTAACCCTAATCCGAACCCTAACCCTAACCCTAACCCTATCCGTAACCCTAACACTAACCCTAACCCTAACCCTAACCCGAACCCGAACCCTAACCCAAACACTAACCCGAAACCGAACCCTAACCCTAACCCTAACCCTAACCCGAACCCTAACCCTAACCCGAACCCTAACACTAACCCGAATCCTAACCCGAACCCGAACCCTAACCGTAACACTAACGCTAAACCGAACCCGAACCCTAACCCTAACCCTAACCCTAACCCTAACCCTAACCCCAACACTTACCCGAACCTTAACCCGAAACCTAACCCGAACCATAACCCTAAACCGAACCCTAACCCGAACCCTAACCCGATCCATAACCCGAACCCTAACCCTAACCCTAACCCGAACACTAACCCTAACCCTAACCCGAACCCTAACCCGAAACCTAACCCTAACCCTAACCCGAAACCTAACCCTAACCATAACCCTAACCCGAACCCTAACCCTAACCCCTAATCCTAACCCTAAACCTAACCCGAACCCGAACCCTAACCCTGACACTAACCCTTAACCCTAACCCGAACCCTAACCCGAACCCTCACCCTAACCCTAACCCTAACCCTAACCCGAAGCCTAACCCTAACCCGAACCCTAACCCTAAACCGAAACCTAACCCTAACCCTAACCCGAACCCGAACCCGAACCCTAACCCTAATCCTAACCCGAAGTCTAACCCTAACCTGAACCCTAACCCTAACCCTAACCCCAACCCTAACCCGAACCCTAACCCGAACCATAACCCTAAACCGAACCCTAACCCGAACCCTAACCCGATCCCTAACCCGAACCCTAACGCTAACCCTAACCCGAACCCTCAGCCTAACCCTAACCCTAACCCTAACCCGAACCCGAAACCTAACCCGAACCTTACCCCTAACCCTAATCCGAACCCTAACCCTAACCCTAAACCTAACCCGAACCCGAACCCTAACCCTAACCCTATCCCGAACCCGAACCCTAACCCTAACCCGAACCCTAACCCTAACCCGAACCCTAACCCTAACCCGAAACCTAACCCTAACCCTAACCCGAACCCGAACCCGAACCCTAACCCAATCCTAACCCGAAGTCTAACCCTAACCCGACCCTAAACCGAACCCTAACCCGAACCATAACCCTAACCCTAACCCTAACCCTAAACCGAACCCTAACCCTAAACCTAACCCGAACACTAACCCTAAGCCTAACATGAACTCTAACCCTAACCCGAACCCTAACCCTAACCCTAACCCTAATCCGAACCCTAACCCTAACCCTAACCCGAACCCTAACACATACCCTACCCCTAACCTTAACCCTAACCCTAACCCGAACCCTAACCCTAATCTAACCCTAACCCGAACCCTAACCCTAACCCGAACCCTAACCCTAAACCTAACCCGAACCCTAACCCTAACCCGAAGCCGAACCCTAACACATACCCTAACCCTAACCTTATCCCTAACCCTAACCCGAACCCTAACCCTAACCCTAACACGAACCCTAACACGAAACCTAACCCGAACCCTAACCCTAAGCCTAACATGAAATCTAACCCTAACCCGAACCCTAACCCTAACCCTAACCCTAACCCGAACACTAACCCTAACCCTAACCCGACACCTAACCCGAACCCTAACACATACCCTAACCCTAACCCTAACCCGAACCCGAACCCTAACCCGAACCCTACCCCTAACCCTAATCCGAACCCTAACCCTAACCCGAACCCGAACCCTAACCCGAACCCTAACCCTAACCCTAATCATAACACTAACCCGAACGGTAACCCTAACCCTAACCCCTAACACTAAGCCTAACCCTAACCCTAACCCAAACCCTAACCCTAACCCTAACCCTAACCCTAACTCGATCCCGAACCCTAACCCGAACCCTACCCCTAACCCTAATCCGAACCCTAACCCTAACCCTAACCCTAACCCGAACCCTAACCCTAACCAGAACCCTAACCCTAACCTAACCCGAACCCTAACACGAACCCTAACCCTAAACCGAACCCTAACCCTAACCCTAACCCTAACCCTAACCCGAACCCTAACCCTAACCTTAACCGGAACCCTAACCCTAACCCTAACCCGAACCCGAAGTCTAACCCCTTACCCGAATCCTAACCCTAACCCGAACCCTAACCCGAACCCTAACCCTAACCCTAACCCCGAACCCGAACCCTACCCTAACCCTAACCATAACCCGAACCCTAACCCGAACACTAACCCTAACACGAACCCGAACCCTAACCCTAACCCGAACCCGAACCCTAACCCTAACCCTAACCCGAACCCTAACCCTAACCCCTAACCCTAACCCTAACCCTAACCCTAACCCTAACCTGAACACTAACCCCTAACCCTAACCCGAACCCTAACCCTAACCCCTAACCCTAACCCTAACCCGAAACCTAACCCTAACCCTAACTCTAACCCTAAACCTAACCCTCACCCGAACCCTAACCCTAACCCGAACCCTAACCCGAAGCCTAATCCTAACCATAACCCTAACCCTAACCCGAACCCTAACCCTAACCCGAACCCTAACCCTAACCGTAACCCGAACCCTAACCCGAACCCTAACCCGAACCCTAACCCTAAACGTAACCCGAACCCTAACCCGAACCCTAACCCTAACCCTAACCCGAACCCTAACCCAAACCCTAACCCGAACCCTAACCCGAACCCTAACCCTAACCCTATCCCGAACCCGAACCCTAACCCTAAACCGAACCCTAACCCTAACCCGAACCCTAACCCTAACCCGAAACCTAACCCTAACCCTAACCCGAACCCGAACCCGAAACCTAACCCTAATCCTAACCCGAAGTCTAACCCTAACCCGAACCCAAACCCTAACCCTAACCCGAACCCTAATCCTAACCCTAACCCGAACCCTAAATCTAACCCGAACCCTAACCCTAACCTGAACCCGAACCTGAACTCTGACCATACCCGAAACCTAACCCTAACCCTAAACCGAACCCTAACCCCAACCCGAACCCTAACCCGAAACCGAAACCTAACCCTAACCCTAACCCGAACCCTAACCCTAACCCGAACCCTAACCCTAACCCTAACCCGAACACTAAACCTAAACCTAACCCGAACCCTAACCCTAACCCGAACCCTAACCCTAACCCTACCCCGAATCCTAACCCTAACCCTAACCCGAACCCTAACCCGAACACTAACCCTAATCCTAACCCTAACCCAAACCCAAACCCTAACCCTAACCCGAAACCTAACACTAACCCTAACCCGAACCCTAACCCTAACCCTAACCCTAAACCTAAACCGAACCCTAACTCTAAACCTAACCCGAACCCTAACCCTAATCCTAACATGAACTCTAACCCTAACCCGAACCCTAACCCTAACCCTAACCCTAACCCAAACCCTAACAGGAACCCTAACCCGAACCCTAACCCTAACCCTAACCCTAACCCGAACACTAAACCTAACCCTAACCCGAACCCGAACCCTAACCCGAACCCTAAACCTAACCCTTATCCGAACCCTAACCCTAACCCTAAACCTAACCCTAACCCTAACCCAAACTCTAACCCTAACCCGAACCCGAACCCTAACCCTAACCCGAACCCTAACCCGAACCCTTATCCGAACCCTAACCCTAACCCTAAACCTAACCCTAACCCTAACCCGAACTCTAACCCTAACCCTAACCCGAACCCTAACCCTAACCCTAACCCTATCCCGAACCTTAACCTGAACCCTAACCCTAACCCGAAACATAACCCTAACCCTAACCCTAACCCTAACGCTAACCCGAACCCTGACCCTAACCCTAACTGAACCCTAATCCGAACCCTAACCCTAACCCTAAACCTAACCCTAACAATAACACTAACCCCTAACCCTAACCCGAACCCGAACCCTAACACCTAACCCTAACCCGAACCCGAACCCTAAACCTAACCATAACCCTAACCCTAACCCTAACCGGAAACCGAACCCTAACCCTAACCCGAACCCTAAACCTAACCCTAACCTGAACCCTAACCATAACATGAACCCTAACCCTAACCCTAACCCTAACACTAACCCTAACCCGAACCCTAACCCTAACCCCTAACCCGAACCCTAACCCTAACCCGAACCCTAACCCTAACCTGAACCCTAACCCTAACCCTCACCCTAACCCGAACGCTAATGCTAACACGAACCCTAACCCTAACCCTAACCCTAACCCGAACCCTAACCCGAACCCTAACCCGAACCCTAACCCAAACCCTAACCCGAACCCTACCTCTAACCCTAACCCTAACCCAAACCCTAACCCGAACCCTAACCCTAACCCTAACTCGAACCCTAAACCGAAACCTAACCCTAACCCTATTCCGAAACCTAACCCGAACCCTAACCCTACCCCAAACCCGAACACTAACCCTAACCCTAACCCTAACCCGAACCCGAACCCTAACCCTAACCCTAACACTTAACCGTAACCCTAACCCTAACCCGAACCCTCACCCTAACACTAACCCTAACCCTAACCCGAACCCGAAACCTAACCCGAACCTTACCCCTAACCCTAATCGGAACCCTAACCCTAACCCTAAACCTAACCCGAACCCGAACCCTAACACTAACCCTATACCGAACCCGAACCCTAACCCTAACCCAAACCCTAACCCTAACCCTAACCCTATCCCGAACCTTAACCTGAACCCTAACCCTAACCCGAAACATAACCCTAACCCTAACCCTAACCCTAACGCTAACCCGAACCCTAACCCTAACCCTAACTGAACCCTAATCCGAACCCTAACCCTAACCCTAAACCTAACCCTAACAATAACACTAACCCCTAAGCCTAACCCGAAACCTAACCCTAACCCTAACCCGAACCGGAACCCTAACACCTAACCCTAACCCGAACCCGAACCCTAAACCTAACCATAACCCTAACCCTAACCCTAACCGGAAACCGAACCCTAACCCTAACCCGAACCCTAAACCTAACCCTAACCTGAACCCTAACCCTAACATGAACCCTAACCCTAACCCTAACCCTAACACTAACCCTAACCCAAACCCTAACCCTAACCCCTAACCCGAACCCTAACCCTAACCCGAACCCTAACCCTAACCTGAACCCTAACCCTAACCCTAACCCTAACCCGAACGCTAACGCTAACACGAAACCTAACCCTAACCCTAACACTAACCCTAACCCGAACCCTAACCCGAACCCTAACCCGAACCCTAACCCTAACCCTAACCCAAACCCTAACCCGAACCCTACCCCTAACCCTAACCCTAACCCAAACCCTAACCCGAACCCTAACCCTAACCCTAACTCGAACCCGAACACTAACCCTAAACCTAACCCTAACCCGAACCCGAACCCGAACCCTAACCCGAACCCTAACTCGAACCCTAAACCGAACCCTAACCCTAACCCTATTCCGAAACCTAACCCGAACCCTAACCCTACCCCGAACCCGAACACTAACCCTAACCCTAACCCTAACCCGAACCCGAACCCTAACCCTAACCCTAACCTTAACCCTTAACCCTAACCCTAACCCTAAGCCGAACCCTCACCCTAACCCTAACCCTAACCCTAACCCGAACCCGAAACCTAACCCGAACCTTACCCCTAACCCTAATCGGAACCCTAACCCTAACCCTAAACCTAACCCGAACCCGAACCCTAACCCTAACCCTATCCCGAACCCGAACCCTAACCCTAAACCGAACCATAACCCTAACCCGAACCCTAACCCTAAACCGAAACCTAACCCTAACCCTAACCCGAACCCGAACCCGAAACCTAACCCTAATCCTAACCCGAAATCTAACCCTAACCCGAACCCAAACCCTAACCCTAACCCGAACCCTTATCCTAACCCTAACCCGAACCCTAAATCTAACCCGAACCCTAACCCTAACCTGAACCCGAACCCGAACTCTGACCATACCCGAAACCTAACCATAACCCTAAACTGAACCCTAACCCCAACCCGAACCCTAACCCGAACCCGAACCCTAACCCTAACCCTAACCCGAACCCTAACCCTAACCCGAACCCTAACCCTAACCCTAACCCGAACCCTAAACCTAAACCTAACCCGAACCCTAACCCTAACCCGAACCCTAACCCTAACCCTACCCCGAATCCCAACCCTAACCCTAACCTGAACCCTAACCCGAACACTAACCCTAATCCTAACCCTAACCCAAACCCAAACCCTAACCCTAACCCGAACCCTAACACTAACCCTAACCTGAACCCTAACCCTAACCCTAACCCTAACCCTAACCCTAAACCGAACCCTAACCCTAAACCTAACCCGAACCCTAACCCTAATCCTAACATGAACTCTAACCCTAACCCGAACCCTAACCCTAACCCTAACCCTAACCCAAACCCTAACCTGAACCCTAACCCGAACCCTAACCCTAACCCTAACCCTAACCCGAACACTAAACCTAAACCTAACCCGAACCCGAACCCTAACCCGAACCCTAAACCTAACCCTTATCCGAACCCTAACCCTAACCCTAAACCTAACCCTAACCCTAACCCGAACTCTAACCCTAACCCGAACCCGAACCCTAACCCTAACCCGAACCCTAACCCGAACCCTAACCCTAACCCTTATCCGAACCCTAACCCTAACCCTAAACCTAACCCTAACCCTAACCCGAACTCTAACCCTAACCCTAACCCGAACCCTAACCCTAACCCTAACCCTATCCCGAACCTTAACCTGAACCCTAACCCTAACCCGAAACATAACCCTAACCCTAACCCTAACCCTAACGCTAACCCGAACCCTAACCCTAACCCTAACTGAACCCTAATCCGAACCCTAACCCTAACCCTAAACCTAACCCTAACAATAACACTAACCCCTAAGCCTAACCCGAAACCTAACCCTAACCCTAACCCGAACCGGAACCCTAACACCTAACCCTAACCCGAACCCGAACCCTAAACCTAACCATAACCCTAACCCTAACCCTAACCGGAAACCGAACCCTAACCCTAACCCGAACCCTAAACCTAACCCTAACCTGAACCCTAACCCTAACATGAACCCTAACCCTAACCCTAACCCTAACACTAACCCTAACCCGAACCCTAACCCTAACCCCTAACCCGAACCCTAACCCTAACCCGAACCCTAACCCTAACCTGAACCCTAACCCTAACCCTAACCCTAACCCGAACGCTAACGCTAACACGAACCCTAACCCTAACCCTAACCCTAACCCGAACCCTAACCCGAACCCTAACCCGAACCCTAACCCTAACCCTAACCCAAACCCTAACCCGAACCCTACCCCTAACCCTAACCCTAACCCAAACCCTAACCTGAACCCTAACCCTAACCCTAACTTGAACCCGAACACTAACCCTAAAACTAACCCTAACCCGAACCCGAACCCGAACCCTAACCCGAACCCTAACTCGAACCCTAAACCGAACCCTAACCCTAACCCTATTCCGAAACCTAACCCGAACCCTAACCCTACCCCGAACCCGAACACTAACCCTAACCCTAACCCTAACCCGAAACCGAACCCTAACCCTAACCCTAACCCTTAAACCTAACCCTAACCCTAACCCGAACCCTCACCCTAACCCTAACCCTAACCCTAACCCGAACCCGAAACCTAACCCGAACCTTACCCCTAACCCTAATCGGAACCCTAACCCTAACCCTAAACCTAACCCGAACCCGAACCCTAACCCTAACCCTATCCCGAACCCGAACCCGAACCCGAAACCTAACCCTAATCCTAACCCAAAGTCTAACCCTAACCCGAACCCAAACCCTAACCCTAACCCGAACCCTAATCCTAACCCTAACCCGAACCCTAAATCTAACCCGAACCCTAACCCTAACCTGAACCCACCCGAACTCTGACCATACCCGAAACCTAACCCTAACCCTAAACCGAACCCTAACCCCAACCCGAACCCTAACCCGAACCCGAACCCTAACCCTAACCCTAACACGAACCCTAACCCTAACCCGAACCCTAACCCTAACCCTAACCCGAACCCTAAACCTAAACCTAACCCGAACCCTAACCCTAACCCGAACCCTAACCCTAACCCTACCCCCAATCCTAACCCTAACTCTAACCCGAACCCTAACCCGAACACTAACCCTAATCCTAACCCTAACCCAAACCCAAACCCTAACCCTAACCCGAACCCTAACACTAACCCTAACCCGAACCCTAACCCTAACACTAACCCTAACCCTAACCCTAAACCGAACCCTAACCCTAAACCTAACCCGAACCCTAACCCTAATCCTAACATGAACTCTAACCCTAACCCGAACCCTAACCCTAACACTAACCCTAACCCGAACCCTAACCCTAACCCTAACCCGACCCCTAACCCGAACCCTAACACATACCCTAACCCTAACCTTAACCCTAACCCTAACCCGAACCCTAACCCTAACCCTAACTCTAACCCGAACCCTAACCCTAACACGAACCCTAACCCTAAACCTAACCCGAACCCTAACCCTAACCCGAACCTGAACCCTAACACATACCCTAACCCTAACCTTAACCCTAAACCTAACCCGAACCCTAACCCTAACCCTAACCCGAACCCTAACCCTAAACCTAACCCGAACCCTAACCCTAAGCCTAACATGAACTCTAACCCTAACCCGAACCCTAACCCTAACCCTAACCCTAACCGAAATCCTAACCCTAACCCTAACCCGACCCCTAACCCGAACCCTAACACATACCCTAACCCTAACCCTAACCCGAAACCGAACCCTAAACCGAACCCTACCCCTAACCCTAATCCGAACCCTAACCCTAACCCTAACCCTATCCCGAACCCTAACCCTAACCCTAACCCTAACCCTAACCCTAACCCGAACCCTAACCCAAACACTAACCCGAACCCGAACCCTAACCCTAACCCTAACCCGAACCCTAACCCTAACCCGAACCCTAACACTAACCCTAACCCGAACCCGAAACCTAACCCGAACCTTACCCCTAACCCTAATCGGAACCCTAACCCTAACCCTAAACCTAACCCGAACCCGAACCCTAACCCTAACCCTATCCCGAACCCGAACCCTAACCCTAAACCGAACCCTAACCCTAACACGAATCCTAACCCTAACCCGAAACCTAACCCTAACCCTAACCCGAACACGAACCTGAAACCTAACCCTAATCCTAACCCGAAGTCTAACCCTAACCCGAACCCAAACCCTAACCCTAACCCGAACCCTAATCCTAACCCTAACCCGAACCCTAAATCTAACCCGAACCCTAACCCTAACCTGAACCCGAACCCGAACTCTGACCATACCCGAAACCTAACCCTAACCCTAAACCGAACCCTAACCCCAACCCGAACCCTAACCCGAACCCGAACCCTAACACTAACCCTAACCCGAACCCTAACCCTAACCCGAACCCTAACCCTAACCCTAACCCGAACGCTAAACCTAAACCTAACCCGAACCCTAACCCTAACCCGAACCCTAAACCTAACCCTACCCCGAATCCTAACCCTAACCCTAACCCGAACCCTAACCCGAACACTAACCCTAATCCTAACCCTAACCCAAACCCAAACCCTAACCCTAACCCGAACCCTAACACTAACCCTAACCCGAACCCTAACCCTAACCCTAACCCTAACCCTAAACCTAAACCGAACCCTAACCCTAAACCTAACCCGAACCCTAACCCTAATCCTAACATGAACTCTAACCCTAACCCGAACCCTAACCCTAACCCTAACCCTAACCCGAACCCTAAACCTAACCCTAACCCGACCCCTAACCCAAACCCTAACACATACCCTAACCCTAACTTTAACCCTAACCCTAACCCGAACCCTAACCCTAACCCTAACTCTAACCCGAACCCTAACCCTAACACGAACCCTAACCCTACACCTAACCCGAACCCTAAACCTAACCCGAACCCGAACCCTAACACATACCCTAACCCTAACCTTAACCCTAAACCTAACCCGAACCCTAACCCTAACCCTAACCCGAACCCTAACCCTAAACCTAACCCGAACCCTAACCCTAAGCCTAACATGAACTCTAACCCTAACCCGAACCCTAACCCTAACGCTAACCTTAACCCGAACCCTAACCCTAACCCTAACCCGACCCCTAAACCGAACCCTAACACATACCCTAACCCTAACCCTAACCCTAACCCGAACCCGAACCCTAAACCGAACCCTACCCCTAACCCTAATCCGAACCCTAACCCTAACCCTAACCCTATCCCGAACCCTAACCCTAACCCTAACCCTAACCCTAACCCTAACCCGAACCCTAACCCAAACACTAACCCGAACCCGAACCCTAACCCTAACCCTAACCCAACCCTAACCCGAACCCTAACCCTAACCCGAACCCTAACACTAACCCGAATCCTAACCCGAACCCGAACCCTAACCGTAACACTAACCCTAAACCGAACCCGAACCCTAACCCTAACCCTAACCCTAACACTAACCCTAACCCTAACCAGAACCCTAACCCGAACCCGAACCCTAACCCTAACCCTAACCCTAACCCTAACCCTAACCCGAACCCTAACCCTAACCCGAACCCTAACACTAACCTGAACCCTAACCCTAACCCGAATCCGAACCCTAACCCTAACCTTAACCGGAACCCTAACCCTAACCCAAACCCTAACCCTAACCCAAACACTAACCCTAACACGAACCCTAAACCGAACCCTAACCCGAACCCTAAACCTAACCCGAACCATAAACCTAACCCTAACCCGAACCCGAACCCTAACCCGAACCCTAACCCTAAACCTAACCCTAACACAAACCCTAACCCAAACACTAACCCTAACCCGAACCTGAACCCTAACCCTACCCCGAACCTTAACCCTAACCCTAACCCTAAACCTAACCCTAACCCGAACCCTAACCCTAACCCTAACCCTAACCCGAAACCTAACCCTAACCCTAACCCTAACACGAACCCTAACCTGAACCCTAAACCTAACCCTAACCCGAACCCTAACCCTAACCCTAACCCTAACCCTAACCCGAACACTAACCCTAACCCTAACCCTAACCCGAACCCAGACCCTAACCCTAACCCTAACCCTAAACCTAACCCGAAACTGAACCCTAACACTAACCCTAACCGTAACCCGAACCCCAACCCTAACTCTAACCCGAACCCTAACCCTAACACTAACCCTAACCCTATCCCGAACCCTAACCCTAACCCGAACCCTAACCCTAACGCGAACCCTAACCCAAACTCTAACCCTAACCCGAACCCGAACCCTAACCCTAAACCGAACCCGAACCCTAACCCTATCCCTAACCCGAACCCGAACCCTAACCCCTAACCCTAACCCTAACCCTAACCCTAACCCTAACCTGAACACTAACACCTAACCCTAACCCGAACCCGAACCCTAACCCGAACCCTAACCCTAACCCTAACCCGAACCCTAACCCTAAACCTAACCCTAACCCTAACCCGAACCCTAACCCTAACCCTAACTCTAACCCTAAACCTAACCCTCACCCTAACCCTAAACCTAACCCGAACCCTATCCCGAACCCTAATCCTAACCATAACCCTAACCCTAACCCGAACCCTAACCCTAACCCGAACCCTAACCCTAACCGTAACCCGAACCCTAACACGAACCCTAACCCGAACCCTAACCCTAAACCTAACCCGAACCCTAACCCGAACCCTAACCCTAACCCTAACCCGAACCCTAACCCAAACCCGAACCCTAACCCTAACGCGAACCCTAACCCAAACTCTAACCCTAACCCGAACCCGAACCCTAACCCTAACCCGAACCCGAACCCTAACCCTAACCCTAACCCGAACCCGAACCCTAACCCCTAACCCTAACCCTAACCCTAACCCTAACCCTAACCTGAACACTAACACCTAACCCTAACCCGAACCCGAACCCTAACCCGAACCCTAACCCTAACCCTAACCCGAACCCTAACCCTAAACCTAACCCTAACCCTAACCCGAACCCTAACCCTAACCCTAACTCTAACCCTAAACCTAACCCTCACCCTAACCCTAAACCTAACCCGAACCCTATCCCGAACCCTAATCCTAACCATAACCCTAACCCTAACCCGAACCCTAACCCTAACCCGAACCCTAACCCTAACCGTAACCCGAACCCTAACACGAACCCTAACCCGAACCCTAACCCTAAACCTAACCCGAACCCTAACCCGAACCCTAACCCTAACCCTAACCCGAACCCTAACCCAAACCCTAACCCGAACCCTAACCCGAACCCTAACCCTAACCCTAACCCTAACCCGAACACTAAACCTAACCCTAACCCGAACCCGAACCATAACCCGAACCCTAAACGTAACCCTTATCCGAACCCTAACCCTAAACCTAAACCTAACCCTAACCCTAACCCGAACTCTAACCCTAACCCGAACCCGAACCCTAACCCTAACCCGAACCCTAACCCGAACCATAACCCTAACCCTTATCCGAACCCTAAACCTAACCCTAAAACTAACCCTAACCCTAACCCGAACTCTAACCCTAACCCTAACCCGAACCCTAACCCTAACCCTAACCCTATCCCGTACCTTAACCTGAACCCTAACCCTAACCCGAAACATAACCCTAACCCTAACCCTAACCCTAACCCTAACCCGAACCCTAACCCTAACCCTAACTGAACCCTAATCCGAACCCTAACCCTAACCCTAACCCTAAACCTAACCCTAACAATAACACTAACCCCTAAGCCTAACCCGAAACCTAACCCTAACCCTAACCCGAACCCGAACCCTAACACCTAACCCGAACCCGAACCCAAACCTAACCCTAACACTAACCCTAACCCTAACCGGAAACCGAACCCTAACCCTAACCCGAACCCTAAAACTAACCCTAAACCGAACCCTAACCCTAACATGAACCCTAAACCTAACCATAACCCTAACCCTAACCCTAACCCGAACCCTAACCCTAACCCCTAACCCGAACCCTAACCCTAACCCGAACCCTAAACCTAACCCGAAACCTAACCCTAACCCTAACCCGAACGCTAACCCTAACCCGAACCCTAACCCTAACCCTAACCCTAACCCTAACCCGACCCCTAACCCGAACCCTAACCCGAACCCTAACCCTAACCCTAACCCAAACCCTAACCCGAACCCTACCCCTAACCCTAACCCTAACCCAAACCCTAACCCGAACCCTAACCCTAACCCTAACCCGAACCCGAACACTAACCATAACCCTAACCCTAACCCTAACCCGAAACCTAACCCTAACCGGAAACCGAACCCTAACCCTAACCCGAACCCTAAACCTAACCCTAACCCGAACCCTAACCCTAACATGAACCCTAACCCTAACCCTAACCCTAACCCTAACCCTAACCCCAACCCGAACCCTAAACCTAACCCCTAACCCGAACCCTAACCCTAACCCGCACCCTAACCCTAACCCGAACTCTAACCCTAACCCTAACCCTAACCCGAACACTAACCCTAACCCGAACCCTAACCCTAACCCTAACCCGAACCCTAACCCGAACCCTCACCCGAACCCTAACCCTAACCCTAACCCAAACCCTAACCCGAACCCTACCCCTAACCCTAACCCTAAACCAAACCCTAACCCGAACCCTAACCCTAACCCTAACCCGAACCCGAACACTAACCCTAACCCTAAACCTAACCCTAAACCTAACCCGAACCCTAACCCTAACCGTAACCGTAACCCGAACCCTAACCCTAACCCGAACCCTAACCCTAACCCGAAACCTAACCCTAACCCTAACCCGAACCCGAACCCGAAACCTAAACATAATCCTAACCCGAAGTCTAACCCTAACCCGAACCCAAACCCTAACCCTAACCCGAACCCTAACCCTAACCCGAACCCTAACCCTAACCGTAACCCGAACCCAAACCCTAACCCTAACCCGAACCCTAATCCTAACCCTAACCCGAACCCTAAATCTAACCCGAACCCTAACCCTAACCTGAACCCACCCGAACTCTGACCATACCCGAAACCTAACCCTAACCCTAAACCGAACCCTAACCCCAACCCGAACCCTAACCCGAACCCGAACCCTAACCCTAACCCCAACCCGAACCCTAACCCGAACCCGAACCCTAACCCTAACCCTAACCCGAACCCTAACCCTAAACCTAACCCTAACCCTAACCCGAACCCTAACCCTAACCCTAACTCTAACCCTAAACCTAACCCTCACCCGAACCCTAAACCTAACCCGAACCCTATCCCGAACCCTAATCCTAACCATAACCCTAACCCTAACCCGAACCCTAACCCTAACCCGAACCCTAACCCTAACCGTAACCCGAACCCTAACCCGAACCCTAACCCGAACCCTAACCCTAAACCTAACCCGAACCCTAACCCGAACCCTAACCCTAACCCTAACCCGAACCCTAACCCAAAACCTAACCCGAACCCTAACCCGAACCCTAAC
This sequence comes from Urocyon cinereoargenteus, assembly GCA_032313775.1. Taxonomy (NCBI): domain Eukaryota; kingdom Metazoa; phylum Chordata; class Mammalia; order Carnivora; family Canidae; genus Urocyon; species Urocyon cinereoargenteus. Next base: position 67,735 of record JAVLSZ010000158.1, on the reverse strand, counting down.
CCTAACCCTAACCCTAACCCGAACACTAAACCTAACCCTAACCCGAACCCGAACCATAACCCGAACCCTAAACCTAACCCTTATCCGAACCCTAACCCTAACCCTAAACCTAACCCTAACCCTAACCCGAACTCTAACCCTAACCCGAACCCGAACCCTAACCCTAACCCGAACCCTAACCCGAACCATAACCCTAACCCTTATCCGAACCCTAAACCTAACCCTAAACCTAACCCTAACCCTAACCCGAACTCTAACCCTAACCCTAACTCGAACCCTAACCCTAACCCTAACCCTATCCCGTACCTTAACCTGAACCCTAACCCTAACCCGAAACATAACCCTAACCCTAACCCTAACCCTAACCCTAACCCGAACCCTAACCCTAACCCTAACTGAACCCTAATCCGAACCCTAACCCTAACCCTAACCCTAAACCTAACCCTAACAATAACAGTAACCCCTAAGCCTAACCCGAAACCTAACCCTAACCCTAACCCGAACCCGAACCCTAACACCTAACCCGAACCCGAACCCTAAACCTAACCCTAACCCTAACCCTAAACCTAACCGGAAACCGAACCCTAACCCTAACCCGAACCCTAAAACTAACCCTAACCCGAACCCTAACCCTAACATGAACCCTAAACCTAACCATAACCCTAACCCTAACCCTAACCCGAACCCTAACCCTAACCCCTAACCCGAACCCTAACCCTAACCCGAACCCTAAACATAACCCGAACCCTAACCCTAACCCTAACCCGAACGCTAACCCTAACCCGAACCCTAACCCTAACCCTAACCCTAACCCTAACCCGACCCCTAACCCGAACCCTAACCCGAACCCTAACCCTAACCCTAACCCAAACCCTAACCCGAACCCTACCCCTAACCCTAACCCTAACCCAAACCCTAACCCGAACCCTAACCCTAACCCTAACCCGAACCCGAACACTAACCCTAACCCTAACCCTAACACTAACCCGAAACCTAACCCTAACCCGAACCCTAACCCTAACAGTAACCCGAACCCTAACCCTAACCTGAATCCTATCCCTAACCCTAACCCTAACCCTAACCGGAAACCGAACCCTAACCCTAACCCGAACCCTAAACCTAACCCTAACCCGAACACTAACCCTAACATGAACCCTAACCCTAACCCTAACCCTAACCCTAACCCTAACCCCAACCCGAACCCTAAACCTAACCCCTAACCCGAACCCTAACCCTAACCCGCACCCTAAACCTAACCCGAACTCTAACCCTAACCCTAACCCTAACCCGAACACTAACCCTAACCCGAACCCTAACCCTAACCCTAACCCGAACCCTAACCTGAACCCTGACCCGAACCCTAACCCTAACCCTAACCCAAACCCTAACCCGAACCCTACCCCTAACCCTAACCCTAAACCAAACCCTAACCCGAACCCTAACCCTAACCCTAACCCGAACCCGAACACTAACCCTAACCCTAAACCTAACCCTAACCCTAACCCTAACCCGAACCCTAACCCTAACCGTAACCGTAACCCGAACCCTAACCCTAACCCGAACCCTAACCCTAACCCGAAACCTAACCCTAACCCTAACCCGAACCCGAACCCGAAACCTAAACCTAATCCTAACCCGAAGTCTAACCCTAACCCGAACCCAAACCCTAACCCTAACCCGAACCCTAATCCTAAACATAACCCGAACCCTAAATCTAACTCGAACCCTAACCCTAACCTGAACCCGAACCCGAACTCTGACCCTACCCGAAACCTAACCCTAACCCTAAACCGAAACCTAACCCCAACCCGAAACCTAAACCGAACCCGAACACTAAACCTAACCCTAACCCTAACCCGAACCCGAACACTAACCCTAACCCTAAACCTAACCCGAACCCTAACCCGAACACTAAACCTAATCCTAACCCTAACCCAAACCCAAACCCTAACCCTAACCCGAACCCTAACACTAACCCTAACCAGAACCGTAACCCTAACCCTAACCCTAACCCTAACCCTAAACCGAACCCTAACCCTAAACCTAAACCGAACCCTAACCCTAATCCTAACATGAACTCTAACCCTAACCCGAACCCTAACCCTAACCCTAACCCTAACTCGAACCCGAACCCTAACCCTAACACGAACCCTAACCCTAAACCTAACCCGAACCCTAAGCCTAACCCGAACCCGAACCCTAACACATACCCTAACCCTAAACTTAACCCTAAACCTAACCCGAACCCTAACCCTAACCCTAACCCGAACCCTAACACTAAACCTAACCCGAACCCTAACCCTAAGCCTAACATGAACTCTAACCCTAACCCGAACCCTAACCCTAAACCTAACCCTAACCCGAACCCTAACCCTAACCCTAACCCGACCCCTAACCGGAACCCTAACACATACCATAACCCTAACCCTAACCCTAACCCGAACCCGAACCCTAAACCGAACGCTACCCCTAACCCTAATCCGAACCCTAACCCTAACCCTAACCCTATCCCGAACCCTAACCCTAACCCTAACCCTAACCCTAACCCGAACCCTAACCCAAACACTAACCCGAACCCGAACCCTAACCCTAACCTTAACCCTAACCCTAACCCGAACCCTAACCCTAACCCAAAACCTAACACTAACCCGAATCCTAACCCGAACCCGAACCCTAACCGTAACACTAACCCTAAACCGAACCCGAAACCTAACCCTAACCCTAACACTAACACT